>CM031623.1:333858-343858 GCA_018398815.1 Conus ventricosus | reverse complement strand
GTTTGAGACCACTTTTTCTGGTTAACTCAATCTTTAACCTCCAGTCAAAATTATATCCAAAAGTCTTTCTCCTTTTTATGCATCTGGTGATGCGGTAGTCGGTGGGGATGGGGGAGAACCTGGTGATTCAGGGTTGGTACTTGCTTGGTCTCGCTCGTCCGCCCCTGTCACAATCACGGTCTCTTCGTCTTCAGCCACCGTCTGTTTGTGTGTGCAAGGGGAGCGAGTGTTTTTATGTTTGCGAGCGTGCGTGCGCATGGTTAGTCGTTGGGATGCGTGGTTGGAGAATTGTGTCATTTTGAAATGTTGCTATAAAATGTGGGGATTATTGTGCATGATTTATTATTATTTGCATATGTGGTGGCGTTTATAATGCAAAGGTTGCTGTAGTAGTTCAGTCCCTAAGAAAAGGAAATTGTTGACTGTGAGTGAGGGAAGGATGAAGATATAAATTGCTATTGTTTGTTTAGCCTGTGTTTAATGCTATCTCTTACTGCCTGGGTGAGGAGACCTTTTGCGTACAGTCCTCATTGGTTGTTTATTGTGTTATGCTCAGGTCTGTGTTGGAGCTTGGTGTTACTATAGTATTCAGTGAACACCACCTCGCCCACCATGCGCGTGGCGGTTAGGGATGAGGCAGTCAAAATTTCAGACTGTCTGACGGGTGGGTTCCAGTACCCTTTCTTCTTTCTTCTTTCCTTCCAGTTCGTTTTCTCTCCTTCCTGGTGGGCTTCACCCGAAAGCTTGCGCTGTTGGGGCCACGCTGAGTGTGAGGGCAAGTGGCCTTGTGGATGTCCTAACTCCTGTCCGGGACTTTCCGCGACAACGCCTCGTCCCACGGGTGGGGGGGGGGGTGGGGGGGGGTGGGGGGGGGGGGGGGGGGCCAGTCTCCACTGTCCACGGACCTCCTACAGCACACGTTGACCGGCGGTGGTTAGCTCTGTGTCGTGCAATCTGGGTTCGTGTGTGTGTGTGTGTGCTAAAGGGTGGGGTGTTGGCATTGAAAGACTCGGTTTCGAGAAACAGACCCGGTTTGGGGCACCTTATTCGACACGGTATCTCAGAGGACTTTGGAGAGACAGGGGTGAGGGGAAACCTCATTGAAGCACCATAAGGAACGTGGGTTGGAAAACGCAGTATTTATGATTATGGTTATATTGTGTGCTTGAAATTGCTTGTTTGTGACTATGTGTATGTTGTAGTGCGTTGAAATGTGTAGTTCTGTGCCGATGTGTTTGTTGTATGTGTTGAAATGCTTAAGTGTGATTGTGCATGTGGTGTGTGTTGGGATGCTTTATTTGTGGGATACATGTGTGTTGGTGTGAATAAATGTGTATTGAATTGTAATGTTTTTGTGTGGTCTCTTGCGGGGCGTGGTTGAGGTCCAGTCACTCCTTCACTCCCATCTAGACCGATCCTGTCAGGGCTGACCTCCAGGGGTCGGTCGTGACCATTTGAGAGCGGGATCGTCCGGGATGTGATGGAATTCTGACTGTTCTCTCTCTCGTTTCGTGGGAGTGCCTGGTCCAGATTCTGTCTGTTTTGATATGTTAGGCCGTTTGTCGTGTTTGTTTGTGGTTGGTTGGACTGCGGTGACTCTAGCGTGTAGGGAGTCTTTTGGTGGCCCGTAAGGAACATTGTGTGACTGCGGGAAATCGAGTTGAGACGAGGGGGAATCGAACCGGTCCAGGACCTTCTCTTTCGCCGGGTGCCTCACGCAGATAAGGAGGAAGGACTTGCTTTCTGTTGCAAGTTGTCTACTGTTTTTGTAGTTAACCAGTTTTCTTTACCGGGTGGTTGCGTACAGGTGGGTGTATCGGAGTAGTGTCACTTTTTTTTTTGCTCCGTATTCCTTCTGTCATTTTTTTTGTTTTTTTGTTCGGTGTGCCCCACCGCAACTGTTGCTTTTCCCCCCCCCCCCCCGTTGTGGGAGCGCGGTGTTGCTCAGAAGTGGGTGAGCAAGCCGGCCGGGACATATTTTTTTTTTGTTTTGTGTTGTGTCGGTGCGGAGCCCCACCGCACTGTTGCCTCGTGTTGTGGAGCGCTGGGTTGGTGCCAGAGTGGAGCAGCATGGACATTGGTACGTTGACTTTTTCTTTTTTTTTTTGCTGTTGTCTACAGTCAGTCTCTCTAGAGACCGTATTAACATATCCTGCGGTATTTTTTGTTTTGTCAATGTGGATTTGTCTTTCAACCTGATTTGTTAACCGCTTTTTTAACTTAGGTTAGGATTAGGATTATTAGGAATATAGTTGTCATGGCAACGTACAAGTGTGGTGGTGTGGCGTCACTGAGTCGAGAAGAAAGTGTGTTCAAAATGTAGTCCCTACTAGTTGTACAGTACTTTCGACTACAGTGACTTCTACTTCTGCCTCAGTGCTGTAGGCCGATTGTTCCCGTGAGTACTTTCGTTGCTTCCTTTCGCATAGGGGATCTTTCTGCCGTGACCCACCTGAACGCGTTCCGCTCGGGATGCGTCAGAGTATGGTAAGCACTGTGGGCTTCTGTCGGGTCGCAGAGTCCTCGAAACACTCTCTCTCCTTGCTTCCTCGTAAGGAGTACGCCCCGGAGGGACTTTCCTCATGGAAGTCGAGACCAAGGGACGGGTTCAAAATGGGTCATCTCCCGTGTCGGGAGTGATGATCCCGCCCAGGACATCACCTCCATTCCTGTTGTTTCTGGAGCGACAGAGACGACGAGGACCGCTGCCAGGTCAGGAAGCTTCGTAGGAAGACGCCTGCCAGACTGGAAGGTCTGCGTAGGGTAAGACCCGGCAACGGCTGCGTAGGAAGAGGCTGCCAGGCAGGACAAGCCTCCGTCGGGAAGAGTTTTTAGAGAGTCTGCATAGGTATAGAGGCGGCCAGACAGGAGGGGCTCTGCAGTAGGGAAGATGCTGTCAGACAGGAAAGCCCTCCGTCGGGAAAGAGTTTGATCAATGTAGGGAGGAGGCTGCTAGACAGGTAAGCTTGTCGTAGGGATGAGATGATGGAACAACGTTCTTTCGCGGACCTCCCGCTTCTGTAAATCAGGGGGTTAGTCACAGGCAATGTGATATAGTGTTAGAGGCACAAAATTAAAAGCCTTCCAGAGTTCAGACCTAGTGAGGACATTGATATGTTCTTAGAGCATTTTGACTAAGTAGCTACTTCATACCAATTGTCCGAGGAACAATAAGGGCCATGCACCTTTTTTCTGGATTATAGGTGCTGCAAGGGAGTGTGTGCTCACCCTAATGACTAGGCGGGCGGCTTATGCAGACATGCAGTTGGTTCTGCAAAAATTAACGTTCCAATTACACAGAGACGTACAGGAGGAAGTTTGGTCCATGAAAAAGATTTATCGGACGAGATACTTGTGCAGTGTGGAGATAGGCTGCGCAAATGCTAGGGGTACTGGCGTCAGTTGGCTAAGGGCTGTGAGCTTGAGGATTTGTTTTCATCGGAACAGCTTACCAAACACGTGTCCCAGAGTTGAGGATCCGTATTGGCGAGATGTAGCACCTCAGGATTTTCGCCGGCTGCGAGTTCATTTACCGCTGAGGTGTTTGATGAAGCTCGTGAGCTAATGGGCATCGCACAGATAACGGACAGGAAGACCATCACAGGATTTTTTAGTGGGCAGTAAGGCGCTGACGACCGCCTAGCGGGTCGAACAGGCAGGCAGTGTCATCGGGGACCTCAGCACCCGACTGTGGTTTTCTTTGTGGTCGTCCTGGCACATAGAGAAAGATTGTCCTAAAGCCGTGGTAATCATGGGGTCTAGTCCTTTTCCTGCGTCCTCGTGCCTCGGCTAAACGGGGGGTCATTCCCGCTTCTGGTGGTTACATGAGTGTCAGTGTTTCTTTTGTTGTTTGGTTCTTCCTTGTCGACAACCATCAGGGATCGGGGTGGCATCAACGCTCTTTGTGGATAAGGATTGGTTTCCCCTGAGGCTCAGAGGGGCGCCAGTTATGATGTGTGGAGGGTGGAGGCTGAGTTTCACTCCACCCGTCCTTATGTATCATTCCTATCTCTCCCCCTATTCTGTGGACGAAAAAAGTATGGGCCATCGCAGTGGACGCGACTATGTTTTCCCTCCACATTGGGAATACTATCACCTTTGCAGACGGACGCAGTCAGTCCGTTGTTAGGATCTGCCCGTTTTCAGGCGTGTGTGGGAGTTACACACCGGCGCCAAAGCTAAGAAGCAGGAGAACAGGAATTGCGTCCCGTTCTGCAGCCAATCTCTGACGAGGTTCTTGCATAGGGCCAACTCCTGATATCCTTGGTCCGTCTTAAGCCCAGGGACTTGGATGTCTCCATACGCCTGCGACAATGTAGATCGTCCTCCGCTCTGTCTGCACGACACGCCAAGGTGAGTTCAAGCCTCCACACGGGGATCCTCTTTAGGGTTTTCACTCAGGCAGATGGAGTGGCCAAGCAGCTAGTCGTCCCCCATTTGCTTGAGAGGAATCTGTTCTCCGGAGCCCATGATCTCCTATGCTGTGTCATATGGGCTCAAAGCGGACTCTCGAGCGAGGTAAAGACAGGTCTTCTTCTGGCCGGGGTATGAACTCTAAGGTTAGGCAGTCTGCCGCAGTTGCGATGTCTGCCAACAGGCAACGCCTAGGGTCGCTTGGAACGATCGTGTCCCTAGATCAGTGCATGGTTGGGGAGCCATTCAGCAAGGTTGGTTCGTCGACCTGGTAGGGACCCATTTAATCCACCATCCGTTCGCAGTCATCGCTTACTTTTTGGTAGTGGTAGACTACGCGACTCGATACACAGAGGCTGTTCCCGCCTAGGAATATCGAGCCCTATGCTGTCTGAGGCTCGCTGACAGTTTGGACGCGCACTGGGTGCCCAGAAAAAGTGCGGCCGGAAGTGTACTGGGGAGCGATCATCATTCTCTCCTGTGCCTGGACCGGATCCAGCCAGTCAGTCGTTGGACTAATGAGTTAGGCAGTTGAGCTGCAGGAGTCATGCGTTCCGCTTCTCGCCAATCAAGGGTTCAGCAATACGGATGCTGTCTATCTCAGCCGAGCTCCTTTGTCAGCTCATTGGAGAAATTAGTCAGAGGAAACACTTCCCCTTCAACCAGGTGTTATATCCCCTTTTGTCTCTGTATCAAGTGTAGGGTGACAGGTTTCACTTCTAGTGATGTTATCGGGAGTGAATACCTACTGGTTTGGGTTGTCTTTTATTGTTGAGGTTTTGCTTAGTTTTTTGATAAATGTAGTATTATGTATCTCCATGTGTAATTCATTGTGGAATGTTTGTATTGGATTTATCGTAACTCTGTCGATCACAGAGTGTTGGGTTCGGTTTCCCAGTGTTGTGAATTTGCACATGAGTCAAGGTTCAAAGGAGCACTGTATATTCAGAGAAACACAGATGCTTTTAGAAGGGGGGTTTGTCACGAGTTTGCACGAGGCCTATGACGGTTGACAGCTAGGGTGTAGGAATTATTCATTTATTTATTGTCGTTGTTGTTGTGTGTATCACGTCCTTTTTGTGGCTTGTGGTGTGTTTGCCACCTTAATGTCGTCAGACTATGGTTAGGTGTCTTTATCTCTCATCTCTCTCTCTCTCCTCTATATTCCACTGGCCCGTGCCAATTCATCTGCAGGTTCACGGGTGGCTGGTACCTTTTCGCTCTTGAACTGGCTAGGTCTCTATCGCCTCTCACCCTGGCTTTTATCCTGCCGCACGTGCATATTCCTCGTAGCCTTGAGGTTTTCTTCACTGTGAGTTTAGGGGGGGCTGGTTGGTTGCCATCGGTTAGAGAGGTTTTTCTCGTTCTCTCGAGCGGAAGATGTCCTGGGAAGGCCCGCTCCGGTTCTGGTTCTATCCCACTTCGTCGAAGGTTACGGTCGGTACCTTTTCATTCCTACAGTCGGCCTGTAGGGAGAGCGGACATCACGTTATCTCTTTTCCGCATCTGCTCTCTGGTCTCTCGACTGGACAGGGGCAGAGAGTCGTTTTGACCCGCCACTTTGGGTCACCACGGGTAGCTGGTAAAGCATCAGTTTCGTGGTTTTGTTTATTCTTTTTTGTTGTTAGCCGGCTAATTTTTTTTTTGCGCAATTCTTTTGTTTTCAAAGTTAAAAGAAATATTGTTTGAGACCTACTTTTTCTGGTTTACTCAATCTTGTAACCTGGCCAGTCAAAATTATATCCTAAAGTCTTTCTCCTTCTTTATGCATCTGGTGTTGCAGGTAGACGGTGGGGTGGGGGTGAACCTGGGATTCAGGGTTAGGTACTTGCTTAGTCTCGCTCATTCCGCCCTGTCACAATCACGGTCTCGATGTCTTCGGCCACCATCGGTTTGTGTGTGCAAGGGGGGCGGAGTGTTTTATATTTTGTGAAGCGTGCGTGCGCATGGTTAGTCGTTTGGAGCGTGGTTGGAGAATTGGGTCATTTTGTATTGTTCTTTCGTTGCTTATTAAAATGTGGGGAAATAGTGCATTGAATTATTATTATTTGCTAATGTGGTGGCGTTATAAAGCAATGGTTGCCTGTATTAGTTCAGTTCCTAAAGAAAGGGAAAATGGTGGAACGTGAGTGAGGAAAGGATGATGATATAAATTGCTATTTGTTGGGTTAGCCTGTTAATGCAATCTTACCTGCTTCGTGTGAGGAGACCTTTAGCGTACATTCCTCATTTGGTTTGTTTATTGTGTTATGCTCAGGTCTGTGTTGAGCTGGTGTTACTAATTGTATTAAGCGAACACCTTCCCCTCGCCCCCCACCATGCGAGTGGCTGTTAGGATTATGCAGCAAATTTCAGACCGTACTGATCTGCGGGGTTCCAGTACCTTTCTTCTTTCCTTCCAGTTCCGTTTTTCTCCTCCCTGGGGGCTTCACCCTAAGCTTGCGCTGTTGGGACACGAAGAGTGTGAGGCAGCACGTGGACCTTGCTGGATTGTCCTAACCCTTTCCGGGACGTTTCCGCGACAACGCCTCGTCCACGGGAGGGGGGGGGGGGGGGGGGGGGGGGGCATTCTCACTGTCCACGGAACCTCTACAGCACACGTGACCGGCGTGGTTAGCTCTGTTTCGTGCAAATCTGGGTGTGTGGGTGTGCTAAGCGGTTGTCGGCATTGAAAGACTCTGTTCGAGATACAGACCCGGTTTGGGGCTCCTTATCGACACGGTACTTCTCAGAGGAACTTTGGATAGACAGGGGTGAGGGGGAACCACCATTGAGCACAAAAGGAACGTGGGTTGGAAACGCTGTATTTATGATTATGGTTATATTGTGTGCGTTGAATGCTTGTTTGTGACTATGTGTATGTTGTGTGCGTTGTGAAATGCTGGTCTGTGATCTGTGTAGTTGTGTTGTGTTGAAATGCTTAATTGTGATTGTGATGTTGAGTGTGTTGGGATGGCTTATTTGTGACTACATGTGTGTTGGTGTGAATAAATGGTGTATTGTATTGTAATCTTTCTTGTGTGGTCTCTTGCAGGGCGTGTGAGGTCAGTCACTCCCTTCACTCCCATCTAGACCGATCCTGTCAGGGCAGACCTCCAGGGGTCGGTCGTGACACAGCCTGTGAATGTTGTTTACATCAGCCTGTGAATGTAGTTTACATCAGCCTGTGGATGTTGTTTACATCAGCCTGTGAATGTTGTTTACATCAGCCTGTGGATGTTGTTTACATCAGCCTGTGGATGTTGTTTACATCAGCCATGATAATGCGGGTGTGGCTGGCGTGTCAACAAACCACAGCGCCAAAAACGGAGGGCGTGGGGGTTAACATGCAAAATAAAAGAGTAGTTTGAATTGTAAGATATGACAAACGACAAATTCCAGCATCAGCACGAACTCAGTATCACATTAGTTTATGCAGCAGAGGTTGACATGGCAATCAAAGGGAGAGAAGAAACAACAATGGTGGGACAGAGAAGAAGTGTAGTTAATACGACTGATCGGCTTGTGTCGCTGCACGCTCAGATGAAAATGATTTAATTCAATAAAGCGAGGTCCCAAAATAAAAGAAAAATTAAAATTTTGAAATTTCTCTAAAATAACATAATAAGAAGTGAGATTTCCGAAAGGTTGTTTAGAAAACACTACATTTGGAAAACCGTGAAGAAAGAGCACTGTTTTTGAAAATGATGCCAAAAGTGTGTTCTCTCAAAATCACACAAATAACAATGTATGCAAACATTCAAAGTAAAGGTTGCCGCATTTCATAGAAAAGGAGCATCAACACACACTGATAAGAAAAAACTCCGTGTAAAATAGCGAATACGCCAAAAGTAAATCAACTAGGAGCTTATTGTTGAGTAAGGAGGGAGAAATTTAGTGAGAAGAAAGAGTACGAAGAGAAAGCAAACCCTGTGGTAGTTCACTGACAGAATCTACTTCACGTGACACTGGGCACGGGGACAATGTCCACAGATCAAATGCATGCCACAAATCAGAAATACACGATAAAAAATACGAGAAATTACAAAGACTAAGAATGCTAACAAAAAAAAATAAAAATAACAATAACAAGGTGACAATCGGGAGTCATATTCATCAAAGGTATCAAATCACCTTTTGTTCCCCAAATTCAGAATAGGGATACAAAACCTAACCATTGTTTAGAATAACGTCCCCAGGTGTAGCAATTCAAATTTACTGCACCAAAATTTTATAATTGCATTCAGTTTTTTTTTTTTTTCTTTTTCAAATATTTCCATCAGGGCTACAAATTACTCTAGAGGTTCTAAACAACGGGGTCACCACAGTCACACACGGCACTTGCACACAGTCACTCACAATCACGGCATGTTCACTCCATTCGCACGCATCTACTTCATTCAGTCACAGGAGAGATGAAGAAGCTAAAGTTCATTTTTGGTGCTCACTTTATCAAACACAACAAAAAAAAGTCCACAATGACATTATCATCACATATAAGTTCTTATGGGACATAAGAGAATTTGTGGCGGAGTGCGATTATTCCGATATTTTCCGGTAAGCAAACACAACAAAAAAAAGTCCACAACGACATTATCATCACATATAATACGCATTTTTGCCTACTTTTCATGTCCATCTATCATGTAAACATTTCCAATCGCTTTTCCATCATGTAAACATTCCCAATCCCTTCTCCATCTACTACATAGGCATTCCAAACTCCTTTCTTCTGTTGTTCTATTAGTGTTGGATAATGTTGAATATATAGAAATTATTTCTTTGTTTAGTTCCAGTTGCCAGAGGCAGGTTCGTTCCACTGGTTAGACGCTGAGGATTTCTGGGAAGAAAGCCCAAGTCCGGCCGTTAGCACTGGAACATGTTATTTTGATTGTTTTTCTTAAGACTTTATACACCAAATCGACGTTAGCATTGGAACATGTTATTTTGATTATTTGTCTTAAGACTTTATACACCAAATCGACGTTAGCACTGGAACATGTTATTTTGATTATTTGTCTTAAGACTTTATACACCAAATCGACGTTAGCATTGGAACATGTTATTTGATTATTTGTCTTAAGACTTTATACACCAAATCGACGTTAGCACTGAAACATGTTATTTTGATTATTTGTCTTAAGACTTTATACACCAAATCATGGTAGCACATCATGCTTACTGATTCGTAGCATTCTGTTTTCAGCATATTTCTACATACAGTTGGGGGGTGCAAAGTGAAATGTTTACAAAACTACTTATCTCAAAACACGATTTTTTTTAAAACTAATAATGCTGTTTCACAAAATGCTTCTGGTTAGACAGTCTCATTCCATTTACTTCTTTTTTTAATCACATCAAACTTTTACATTCAACTTATGAATAATTTCGCTGTTCTCTTTATGTATGTATTATTCCCCATCTGGCAACTTACCCACACGAAATCAACATTACAACAAACAGAATCCCTTGCAGACTTCTGCCTGTGCTACATCGCCGACCATTCTCAGGTCACTGGGAAAATAGTGTTTATCGTTTTAATCCCAAAGGTTGAAAAATATCTGTCTAACCTGACCCAAGTCAAGCGACCAATGCTTTTCTTGCAGCT
>CM031623.1:286358-328858 GCA_018398815.1 Conus ventricosus | reverse complement strand
GTTTACTTTACAATGTGAGGACACTTCATGTACTGCAAACTGTTCATTATACACATGTTTATTTTACAATGGAGGACACTCAATGTATTGCAAACTGTTATTAAACCATGTTTACTTTACAATGTGAGGACACTCAATGTATTGCAAACTGTTAATATAAACATGTTGTTTTAAATGTGAAGACACTTCAATGTATTGCAAACTGTTAATAAAAACATGTTTATTTACAGTGTGTGGACACTTCAATGATTGCAAACTGTTAATTTAAACAGTTGTTTTCAATGTGTGGACACTTCAATGTATTGCAAACTGTTCATTACAACATGTTTACTTTTTCCGTGTGGGCACTTCAAAGTATTGCAAACGTTCATTTAAACATTTTACTTTACTGTGGGACACTTCAAGTTTAGCAAAATGTTCATTTAAAAAGTTTACTTTTCAATTGAGGACATTCAAGTATTTCAAAGTTCATTTTAAACGTTTACTTTCAAGGGGGGAGGACCTTCAAAGTATTTCAAACTGTTTTTATTATAAACTGTTTACTTTCAATGTTGGACACTTCAATGATTTCAAACGTTTAATTTAAAAAAATGTATCTTTAAAATGTGTGACACTTCAATGTATTGGAAATGTTCATTATAACTATTTTTTTACAATTTTGGGACACTTCAATGTATTGCAAACTTTTAAATTAAAAACAGTTTAATTTTCAAATTTTTGGGACACTTCAATGATTTCAAACTTTAAAAAAACATTTTTATTTAATGTAAGGCCTTCATTTTATTGCAAACTGTTCATTTAAAAGTTTTACTTTACAATGTGTGGCACTTCAATGTATTGCAAAAAGTTCATTTTAAACAGTTTTTCTTTCAAAATGGGACACTTCAATGTATTGCAAACGTTTATTATAACATGATTTAAATTAAAAGTGTGGCACTTTAAGGATTCAAACTGTTCATTAAAAACATGTTTTACTTTGCAATGTTGGGCACTTTAATGTAAATGCAAACTGTTCATTATTAAAAAAGTTTACTTTACAAAAGTGAGGACACTTTAATGTATTGCAAAAGTTCATTATAAACTTTTTACTTTACAAGTGAACACTTTAAGTATTGCAAAGTTTTAAAACATGTTTTACTTTTCAATGTGGGGGACATTTAATGTCTTGCAAAATGTTAAATTTTAAAAACATGTTTATTTACAATTGAGGACACTTCAATGTATTTCAAACGTTCAATAAACATGTTTACTTTTCAATGTGTGGACACTTCAATGTAAGCAAACGTTCATTATAACAGTTTCTTTACAAGTTGACACTTTAATGTATTTCAAACGTTCATTTAAAACTGTTTTTTTTACAATGTGTGGACACTTCAAAGCTTGCAAAAATGTTAATTAAAAACATGTTTAAATTTTTCAATGTGTGGACACTTCAATGCATTTCAAACGGTTTAAATTTAAAAAAATGTTTTCTTTTTAATGTGTAACCTTCAATGTATTTCAAACTGTTTAATTTAAAAACATTTACTTTACAAGTTAACATTCAATGATTGCAAAAATGTTTTAAATTAAAAAAAATGTTTTTTTTACAAATTTTGGGCACGCAATGTATTGAAGGTTAATTAAAAAATTTTTTTTTTTACTGTGGGGAACTTTTATGTAGCAAACGTTTATTATAAACTTTTTACTTTACAATGTGGGCAATTTAATGCATTGCAAACTTTATTTTAAAAAATGTTTTTTTAAAATTTTGGACACTTCAATGTTTGCAAATTTCATTTTAAAAATGTTTTTTAAATGTGTGGACACTTCAAAGTATTGCAAAAATGTTTATTATAAACATGTTTAACTACAATGTGTGGGCACTTTAATGTATTGCAAACTGTTTTTAAAACATGTTTTTTCGTTTGCAATGTGTGGACATTCATGTAATGCAAACTGTTCATTTTGAAATGTTTACTTTTCAAGTGAGACACTTCAATTATTGCAAACTGTTCATTATAAACATGTTAACTTTACAATGTGAGACACTTTCAATGATTGCAAACTGTTAATATAACATGTTTACTTAACAATGTGTTGACACTTCAATGTATTGCAAACTGTTAATTAAAAGCAAGTTACTTTACAATGTAGGACACTCAATGTATTCAAACTGTTCATATAAACTGTGTACTTTAAACAATGTATGGACACTTCTGTGAATGCAAACTGGTAATTATAAACATGTTTATTTACAACGTGTGACACTTCATTGTATTGCAAATCTGTAGTTTATAAAACATGTTATGTCACAAGTGTTAGACACTTCAATGTATTGCAAACTGTTAATTAAAAACATGTTTATTATAACAATGTTGGACACTTTAAATGTATTGCAAACTGTTAAATAAAAACATGTATACTTAACATTGTGGGGCACTTCAATGTATTGCCAAACTGTTAATAAAAACATGTTTACTTTACAATGTGTGACACTTCAATGTATGCAAACTGTTTACTTAAAAACATGTTTACATACAATGTGATGGCACTTCAATAATTGCAAACTGTTCATTATAAACATGTTTATTTTACAATGTGAGGACACTCAATTATGCAAACTGTTAATTAAAAACATGTTTGTACTTTACAATGTGAGGACACCTTCAATGTATTGCAACTGTTCTTTTAAACATGTTTTATTTTACAATTTGTGGGAAACGGCAATCACCAGAGGCAAGTATCACCTATCCCAGAGATCAATTTTAACGCGTACAATGTACAGAGGATGATGGTGGAGATTATTACATAAAAACGTTGTTCCAAGATTGATTGTGAGAGATTTCGGACGATTATAGAATGGATTATTTAGTTTCTGATCAACCTCTTGATTGAAATGATTTAATAATGTCGCACTGACTCAGGCGATTTTCATCACTTTTCCCCACGAAACAGCGTTATGAATTACTCTAGTGTCAAATGAACATCATAACTTAACTTCACACTACAATGTAAACATTTTATTTTACAATTGAGGACTCTACAATGTATTGCAAACTGGTAATTAAAAACATTTCTATAGCATACATGTGTGGACACTTCAATGCATTGCAAACTGTTTATTAAAAACAAGTATTACTTTACAGTGTGAGGACACTTCAATGTATTGCATCACTGTTCATATTAACAGGTTTACTTTTACAATGTGAGACAACATCAATGTATAGCAAACTGTTTCATTATAAAAAGTTTACATTACAATGTGAGGACCATCAGTGTATTGCAATCAGTTAATTAAAAATAGTTACTTTTACAATGTAGGACACGTCAATGTCTGCAAACTGTTCTTATACACAGTTTTATTTACAATGTGAGGACACTTCAATGTATTGCAAACTGTTAATTAAAACCAGTTTAACTTTACAATGTGAGGACCTTCAATTATTGCAAACGGTTAATTATTAAACATGTTTGTTTTAAATGAGATGACACTTCAATGTATTGCCAACTGTTAATTAAAAACATTTTATTTACAGTGTGTGGACACTTCAATGTATTCAAACTGTAACTTATAAACATGTGGTTTTAACAATGTGTGGACCTTCAATGTATTTTTTATTTTGCAAACTGTTCATTATCAACATGTTTACTTTACAAACGTGTGGACATTCAATGTATTGCAAACTGTTCATTATAAACATGTTTACTTTACAATGTGAGGACACTTCAATGTATAGCAAACTGTTCATTATAAAACATGTTTACTTTTACAATGTGAGGAGACGACTTCATGTATTGCAAACTGTTTTCATTTAAACATGTTTACTTTAGCAATGTGAGGACAACTGCAATGTATTGCAAACTTTCATTATAAACATTATTACTTTACAATGTGTGGACACTTCAATGTATTGCAAACGGTTTAAATAAAAAACAGTATACTTAAAAGATGTATGACACTTCAATTATTGAAACTGTATCATAAAGCCATAATTACTTACAATGTGTGACACTTCAATGTATTGCAAACTGTTAATTAAAAACATTTTAATTTCATTTGTGAGACACTTCAATGTATTTGGCAAACTGTTAATTAAAAACATTTTTATTTACCATGTAAGACACTTCAATTATTGCAAACTGTCTAAAAAACATGTTCCTTTACAATGTTTACACTTCAATGTATTGCAAACTGTCATTATAAACAAGTTAACTTTACAATTTGTGGACCACTTCACTGTATTGCTAAACTGATTCATTATAAACATGATTAACATACAATGAGTGGAAACTTCAATGTATTGGCACAACTGTTCATTAAAAACATGATTTACTGGCAATGTGTGGACACTTCAATGTAATCAAACTGTTCATTATTAAATTTTACTTTTACAGCAGTGTGAGAACACTTTCAATGTTTTTGGGGGGGGGGCGGGGTGGGGGGGAAGGAGGAGCGGTGGGGTGTGGCAGTGGGGGGGGTGGGGATATATTTGGGTAGTGTGTGGGGTGGGGTGTGGGGGGATGGTGGATAGATGGTTTACTTTACACTGTGCTGACCCAAGTCAATGTATTCAACTGTTCTTAGAAACATGTTTACTTTACAAATGTGTGGCAACGTAATGTCTTGCAAACTGATAATTAATACATGTTAACTTTACAATTGAGTACACTCAAGTCTTGCAACTGTTTCATTATAAACATGTTTACTTTACAATGTTGTGGAACACATACAATGTATTGCAAACGATCATAATAAACAGATTACTTTACAATGTGTGGACACTTAAATGTATGCAAACTGTTCATTATAAACATGTTTACTTTACAAAAGTTTGACACGTTTCAATGCGATAGCACCTGATAATTTAAAACAAGTAATATTTTACAATGTTTGGACACTACAAAGCATTGCAACTGTTAATTAAAAACAATGTTAACTTAACAAAGTTAGACACTTCAATTATTGGCAAACTGTTAATTAAAAACAGTTTACTTTACAATTGTAGACACTTCAATGTATTGCAACTGTTATTAAAACATATTTATTTACATGTGTGGACACAGCAATGTATTGAAAGTGTAAATTAAAAACATATTTATTTTACAATGTGGTGGAACACTTCAATGATTGCAAACTGTTTCATTATAAACAATGTTTACTTTACAATGTTGTGGAGACAATTTCAATGCATTGCAAACTTTTCATTATAAACATGTTTCTACAATTGTGGACACACTTCAATTGTATTGCAAAACTGTTTTACATATAAACATGTTTACTTTACAATGTGTGGACCACTTCAATGTATTGCAAACAGTTCATTATAAACATGTTAACTTACAATGAGAGGACGCTTCAATTATTGCAAACTGTTCTTTAAACATGTTTACGTTGCAATGAGTGGACACTTCATGAATGCAAACTGTTCATTATAAATGTTTACGTTAACAATGTAAAGGACACTTCAATGTTATTTTGCAAACTGTTCATTATAAACAGTTAACTTAACAATGTGAGACACTTCAATGTATTGCAAACTGTTCATTATAAACATGATTACTTTTACAATGTGTACACTGAATGTCTTGCAAACTGTTAATTTAATTAATGTTTACTTACAATGTGAGGACACTTCAATGTATTATGCAAAACTTTCATTATAAACATTTTACTTTACAATGTGTGGACCTTCAATGTATTGCAAACTGTTTCATGATAAACATGTTTACTTTAAAATTTTTGGGAAATTTTAATTTTAAAAACTTTATTAAAAAAGATTTTCTTTGGGAAATTAATTTTTTAAATTTAAAAAAAATGTTTTTTCAATTGTGGAACTTAATTTTAAAAAATTTAAATTAAAAACATTTTAATTTAACCCCCAAAATTTAAATTAAAAAATTTTTTTAATTTAAACATTTTTTTTGAAAAGTTATTAAAAACGTTTTTTTTAAACATTATTTAAAAGTAGAAATTTTAATTTAAAAAAATTTAATTTAAATTTTTTTAAACAATTTTGGAAAATTTTAAAAAAACAGTTTTTTAAATTTTGGGGATTTGATTTTTAATTAAAAAAAATTTTTAAAAAAGGGTTTTTAAATTTTGAAACTTTATAAAAAATTTTTAAAATGTCCCCCTTTTTTGGGTTTTAAAAAAAAATGTTATTTAAATTGGTTAAATTTTTAAAAACTTTTTTTAAAAATTTTTTTTAAAATTTTCCCTTTAAAATGATTCAAGTTTTTTTAAAAATTTTTTTTAAAAAGGGGACCTTTTTTGGCCCTTTAAAAAAAAACTGTTTTTTGGGGGGTTTAATTACATTTTTTTATAAACTTTTTTTAAATTGAAACTTTTTGAAATTTAAATTTAAAAAAATTTATTAAAAAAGGGTTTTTTTGTTGAAACTTTTAAAAATTTTTTTTAAAACTGTCTTTTTTTAATTCAATTAAATTAAAAATTTTTTAATTTTTAAAAAATTTTAAAAATTGAAACTTTAATTAAAAATGTTTTTTTAAAAAGTGGGCCTTAAATTTGAAACTTTTTTTTAAAAACTGTTATTAAATGTAAAAATTTTAAGTTTTAATTTAAAATGAAATTTAAATTAAAAATTTTTTTTCAATGAAAAAAAAACATTTTAATTTAATTAAACATTAATTTCAAATTTTTAAAAAATTTTTTTAAAATTTTTTACTTTTAAAATGATTAAATTTTTAAAAAAATTTTTTAACAATGTGGGACACTTCAAGTATTGAAACTTTTTAAACATTTTTTTTAAGGGGGGGGCCCAATTTTAAAAATTTATAAAAAGGGAATTTAATTTAACCAAAAAACCCATTTTTTTAAAAAGGGTAAATTTAAAACTTTCCCCAAAAATGTATTAAATTGGAAGTAATTTTTTCCAAAAAAAAATAAGGAGGAATTTTAAATTTTCCCAAAAAAAAAAGGATTGGGGTTTGGGTTTTTAATTTTTAATTTTAAAAATTTTTTAATTAAAGAAATATTTATTCCCCAAAAACATTTTTTTCCCTTTGGGGAAAACTTAAAATTAAAAAAAAAATTTTACCCCCCAAAAATAAACTTTTAGCAAATGTTAAAACTGTTTTTTTTAAAAGTAAATTTCAATTTTTGAAAATTTTTATTAAAAAATTTTTATTTTAAATTTGGGAAACACTCAATGTATTGCAAATGTTATTAAAAAATTTATTTTACAGGGGGGGGAAAAAATTTTTTTTGAAACTTTTATTAAAATTTTTTTAAAAATTTGGTTCAATGTTTAAAACTTTTTATCTTTTTTTTAAAAAGGGTCCCTTTAAGGGGAAACTTTTTTAAATTTTTTACAAGGGGAAACCTTAATTTTAACTTTTTTAAAAACATTTTTTTAAAGGGGTTTAATTTTAAATTTTGCAAACTTTTTTAAAATTTTTTTAAAGGGGGAACTTAAATGTTTAAATTTTTTAAAAATTTTAAAAAATTTAAAAAAGAAATTTAAATTAAAAATTTTAAGAAAAAGGGGCCCTTAAAATTGAAATTTATTAAAATTTTAAAAAAAGGGGTTTCTTTTAAAAAATTTTTCTTTTTTTTTTCTTTAAGGGGAAACTCAATTTTTTAAAAGTTATTTAAAAAATTAAAAAACCAAGATTAAATGTTTTTTTAAATGAAACTTTAATGTGGGAACTTTATTAAACCATTTTAAAAAATTTTGTGGCATAATTTTGAAAAGTAAAAAAAAATGTTATTTCAATGGGGCCCTTTAAAATTTTTGGGAAATTTTTTAAAAAAATTTTATTTTAAAATTGGGGAACTTCTGTATTGAAATTTTAAATTTAAAAAATTAAAATTTTTGTGGGCACTTCAATGATTGAACTGTTCATTAAAAATTTTTTTTACAATTGTGGACCTTCGGGTTTTAATTTTTAAAAAATTTCCCCTTTAAATTGTCCCAAAAAACAAACTTTTATTAAAAATTTTTTTTTTACATTTACTTAAATTCAAATTTTATTTAAAATTTTTATTTAAATTGGGATTCAAGTAACTTTAATAAAAAACGTTTATTTATTAAATTTTTAAATGGGGGAAATTTTTTTTAAAAATTTTATTTAAATTGGTTTTCAATTTTTAAAAAATTAAATTTAAAAAATGTTATTTTTTTTGGTTTTTTTTGATAAATTTTTTTAAAAATTTTTTTACAATGTTACTTTAATGTTGAAAATTTTTTTAAAAAATTTTATTTAAAATTTTTCCCTTAATTTTTGAACTTTTTTTTAAAATTTATTTTAATGGTTTCAAAAAAAACCCAAAAAATGTTTTTAAAAATTTTTTTTTATTTTGGAACAATTATCAAATTTAAATTTTAAATAAACATTTTTTTAAAAAGGGAAATTTTAAATTTAAATGTTTTTTTAAAATTTTTAATTTTAAATTAAACTTAATTTTAAAATTTTTTTTTTTTTTCCCAAATTTTGGCAAAATTAAATGAAACGTTTTTTAAAAAATTTTCAATTTTTAAAAACCTTTTTTCAAAGTTTTTTCCAGTTTTTTAAAAAGGGGTTTTTAATTTTTTAAAATTTTTTTTAAAAATGTTACAAAAATGTTGGAACTTAATTATAAACTTTTTTTTTAAAAATGTTTTTTAAATGTAAAATTTTTAAATTTTTAAATTTTTCTTAAAAATTTTTTTCAATGGGGCTTAATTAAAAATTTTTCTTAAATTTACTTAAAATTTTTGGGCCCCCCCTTTTATAAATTTTTTTTTAAATGTTTTTTTTAAATTTTAACTTAAATTTTTAAATTTTTTTAAAAAAAATTATTTCAATTAACTTTTTTTTCAATTTTAAATTTTAAAAGTTTTTTTACGTTAAAATTTTTTCAAGGGAAAAAAAAATTATTACAAGGGGGCATTTATGTTTAAACTTTTTTTTAAAATTTTATTTCAAGGTTAATTAAAAAAAAATTTATTAAAAAATTTTAAAAAATTCAATTTTTTAAAACTTATTTTTTAAATTAATTAAAACATTTTATTTTAAAGGGGGAACTTCAATGTTGAAAATTTTAAATTAAACTTTTTAATTTTTAAAACATTTTTTAAAATTTTTTAAAAAATTTTTTTCAATTGGAAATTAATGTATTCAAATTAATAAAAACATTTTAATTAAATTAACATTTTATTAAATTTTAAAAAAATTTTGATTTTAAATTTTAAAATTTTCAATTTTTAAAATTTTTTTTAAAAAATTTTAAAAATTAAAAGGGGGGGGGAATTTTCAAAAAAATTTTCAAGGGTAAGTTAAAAGAAAAGGGATATTTTTTAAAAAAACCCTTGTAAAGTTTTTTGGGGTTTTTTCGGGGGGTTTTTTTTTAAAATTTTCCCCCCTTAAAAATTTTTTTCCTGAAAAATTAATTCCCAGAAGGTTTATTTTTCGGGGAAAACCTTAAATTCCTAAATTAAAAAAATTTTTTACTTACATTTCAATGTTTAAAACTTTTTTTAAAAAAAATTTTTAAAATTTTGGGCACTTCATGTATTGCAAAGTTTAAAAAAATGTTTATTTTTTGGGGACAGTAATGTATTGCAAATTTTTTTAAAAAAAAATGTTTCTTACAGTGTGGGACACTAAATGTATTGCAAACTGTTAATTTAAAAATTTTTAAGTTTTTAAATTTTGAAATGTTTTTATAAAATTTTATTTACATTGGGGGGAAATTCAATTTTTAAAAAATTTATTTAAATGTTTATTTTACGGGCCCTTTTTTAAAATTCAAAAAAAATGTTAAAAAAAATTTTTTTAAGGGTTTAAAACTTTTTTATAAAATTTAATTGTTTCAAAAGGAAATTAAATTAAAAATTTTTTTTAAAATTTTTTCAATTTTTTAAAAAATGTTCTTTAAAACATTTTTTTTTTACAATTTGGGAAAATTTAATTATTCAAACTGTTCTTTAAAAAAATTTTAATTACAATGTGGGGAACCTTAATTTTTAAAACTGTTATTAAAAAAATTTTTTTAAAGGGGAAACCTTAATTATTCAAATTTCTTTTAAAAATGTTTACTTTACAATGTGGGACAAATTATTGCAAATGTTTTTAAACTTTTTCTTTAAATTGGGTTCAATGTATTGAAAAATTTTATTTTAAAAATTTATCCCTTCAATGTAGAAACTTTTTTAAACTGTTAAAAAAATTTTAATTTCAATTTAAAAATTTATTAAAAATTTTAATTTCAAACATTCAAGGGTTTGGGAAATTTATTAAAAACTTTTTTTAAATGTTTAATTCAATTTTTTAAAAATTTTTAAAAAATTTTATTTAAAAGTTCCCTTTCAATTTGAAAAAAAAAAAATTTTTTTAAAGGGGGCCTTAATTTTAAAAATTTTTTTTTAAACTGTTTTTTTTAAATGTTGGAACTTAAATGTATTAAATTTTTTAAAAAAATGTTTTTTTTAAATGTGGGAACTTAATAAAAAAATGTTTTTTTAAAAAGTTTATTTTAAAGGGGGAAATTTTAATGTTTGAAATTTTAAAACATTTTTTAGGGGAATTTTAATGAAAAAAGGGTTTAAAAACATGTTTTTTTAAGGGGGGAAAATTTAAATTATAAACTTTTTTTAAAAAAAAATGTTTTTTTCATTTTGGAAAAATTAATTATGAAATTTTTAAATTTAAAAACATTTTTTTACAAATTTTTAAATTAATGTTTTAAAATGTTATTAAAAGTTTATTAAAAGGTAACACAATTGAAAGGTTTAAAATTTTTTATTCAATGTAATTTTAAAAAAACTGTTAATTAAAAAAGTTTTTAAATTTTGGGAATTCAATTTTTTAAAAACTTAAAAAAAAAATTTTTAAATTTTACAATGTTGGAACTTAATTAAAACTTTAAAAAAAAAATTTAACTTTCAATTTTTTAAAATTAAATTTTAAAATTAAAAACATTTTTACTTCAATGTAATTCAATGTTTTAAAAAGGTTTTTTTTAAAAAAGTTTTTCAATGAGGCATTCGTTAAACGTTTTTTTAAAAATTTTAAAACAATTAGGATTCAATGTTTAAAATGTTAAAAAAAACAATTTATTTTCAAGGGAAAAAACCCCGGGGGAGAAAAATTTCTTTAAAAAGTATTTTTGGGAACAAAAAGGGGTTTTTCAAAAAAAAAGGGAGTTTTTTAGGTTTGATGATTTTTTTTTCTTTAAAACCCTTTTAAAATTTTTTTGGGGCCGGTTTTCATTTTTTACGTTTTTTTATGAAAATAATTCCTTTTTAACCCAATTACTTTTTTTAAAAAAATTAAATTTTTATTAAATGAAAAAAGTTAAATTTTTTAAAAAAAACTTTTTTAAAAGATTTTAAGTTTGCAAATGTTTATTAAAAATTTTTATTAATTTTTCCTTTAAGTTTTGAAACTTTATTAAAAACTTTTATTTTCATGTTCCCTTTAAATGTTTGCAAATGTTTTTAAAAACGTTTTTTTTAAAAGGGAACCCAATGTTTTAAAACTTTTTTAAAAATGTTTTTTTTGGGGCCCTTTAAATTTTAAATGCCAAATTTTTGGGTTAAATTTATAAAATGTTTAAAACTTTTTTACAATGTTGGACATTTCAATGTTTTACAAATTTTCTTATAAAATTTTTACTTTACATTGAAACATTTCAAGTTTGAAAAACTGTTCATTAAAACATGTTTAGTCCAATTGGGGGCCCCTTGAATGTTTTGCAAACGGTTCACCCCAAAAATGTTTTTTACAATTTGGAACTTCAATTATTGCAAACTGTTATTAAAACAGGTTACTTTACAATGTGGGGGACACGCAATGTTTTGAAAAAAGTTCTTGTAAACATGTTTATTTCCCAAAGTGGGGGACACTTCAATGTATTGCAAATGTTTCATTTTAAAGGGTTTTTCTTTACAATGTGAGGACACTTAAATGTATTAAAAAACGTTTTTTTATAAACATGTTTATTTTACAAGTGGGGGACACGCAATGTTTTGCAAACTGAAAATTAAAAACATGAATTTCAATGTGGGGGACACTTCAATGCTTTGGAAAACTGTTCTTTTAAAAACATTTTATTTTAAAATCGTGGACACTTCAATGTTTGGAAACTGAAATTTAAAAACATGTTTAATTTACAATGTGTGGACACTTCAATTTTTGCAAATGTTCATTAAAAACTGTTTATTTTAAAATTTTGGGTGGACACTTCAGGTTTGCAAACTGTTAAAAAAAAACTTTCACTTTACAATGTGGGCACTTCAATGTATTGAAAATGTTATTAAAAACAGGTTTTTTTTTTACAAGTTTGGACATTTCAAGTTTGCAAACTGTTCTTTAAAAAACATGTTTTTTTTAAAAAAAGTAGGACATTTCAATGATTGCAAATTTTTAATTAAAAACACGTTTCTTTCAATGTGGGACACTTTAAGTTTTGGAAACTGTTAATTAAAAATTTTTTATTTTAAATGTGAGGACACTTCAATGTACTGCAACTTTTAAATTAAAAACATGTTTTTTTTTTTCATTGTGTGGCACTTCAATGTACTGCAAACTGTTAATTATAAACATGTTTTTTAAAATTTTGGGGCCCACTTCATTATTGAAAATTTTTTTAAATAGAAAAATTTTATTTTACAATGTGGGGACATTTCAATGTTTTTGCAAACGTCATTATCAACATGTTTATTTTGTAATGTGTGGACACTTCAATGTATTGCAATTTTCATTAAACTGTTTACTTAAATGGTGGCCCTTTTAATGTATTGGAAACGTTAATTATAAACATTTTATTTTAAAAATGTGGGAATTCAATTACTGCAAATTTAATTAAAAATTGTTTTTTTTCTTTGGGTTGGCACTTCAATGACGCAAACTTTTAAATTATAGACATTTTTTTTTACAAGTGTGGCCACTTCAATGTATTGCAAATGTTAAATAAAACATGTTTACTTTAAAAAGTGAGGCCACTTCAATGTGTTCAAACTGTTCTTATAAATGTTTACTTTAAAATTTTGGGGACCTTCAATGAAATGCAAACTGTTCATTAAAAACAGTTTACTTTACAATATGGACACTTCAAGTTTTGAAAACTTTTCATTATAAACATGTTTTTTTTACAATGTAGGCACTTAAATTTTTTTCGAAATTTTTCATTATAAACTTTACTTTACAATTGGGGACACTTAAATGTAATGCAATCTTTTCTTTAAAACATGTTTTACTTTACAATTTGGGGGACACTTAAATGTTTTGCAAACTCTTCATTATAAACATGTTACTTTACAATGTAGGAACTTCAATGTATTGAAAAGTTCATTATAAATATTTTATTTTAAATGTGGGGCATTCAATGTTTTGAAACTTTTAAATTTTAAAACTTTTTTACTTTACAATTGTGGACACTTCAATGTTGAAAAATGAAATTTAAAAAGCAAGTTTACTTTCAAGTGAGGACACTTAATGTATTCAAACTGTTCTTAAAAAAGATGTTTACTTTACAACGTGTGGACACTTTTTATATTGCAAGGTTAATTAAAAACTTTTATACCCACAATTTTTGGGACATTTCAATGTATTGAAAACTGTTAATTAAAAACAGTTTTTTTACAAGGGTTGGACACTTCTGTTAGCAAACTTTTAATTAAAAACATGTATACTTTACAATGTGTGGACACTTCAATGTATTGAAAATGTTAATTAAAACAGTTTATTTTACAATGTGTGGAACTTAATTTTGTTTTGCAAATTTTAAATTTAAAAAACATGTTTACATTAAAATGTGAGGACACTTCATGTATTGCAAACGTTCTTTAAAAAAATGTTTTTTTACAATGTGAGGACACTTCAATGTTTTGCAAATTTTAAATTTAAAAACATTTTTTTTTTACAATGTGGGACATTCAATGTTTGCAAACTGTTCATTATAAACTTTTTTTTTTAAAATGTTGGACACTCAATCCCGGGGAAAGTAGTCAACTATCTAAGAGGAGAAAATTTTAACTGCGTACTTGTACAAGGATATGGTGGATTATTACAAAAAAACGTGTTCCAAAGATTATTGTGAGAGATTTGGACTTTTATAGATGGTTTTTTTTTTCGTTCAACCTCTTGATGTAATGATTTAATGTCGCACTGACGCGGGCGTTTTCCCCTTTTTCCCCCGATACGCGTTACGAATTGTTCTAGGTGTAAAATGAACATCTAACTTACCCTACAATGTAAACATGTTTATTTTACATGTGAGGACACTTCAATGTTTTAAAACTGTTAATTAAAAACAGTTTTTTTTAAAATGTTGGACATTTAAATTTACAAACTTTTATTAAAAATTTTTTATTTAATGGTACAGTAAAAATTGAAAATTTTTTTTAAAACTTTTTCCTTTAAGTGGGGAATTTCAAGTATTGGAATTTATTTTTAATTTATGTAAATTTTTGTTGACCCTTTTTTTTTAAAAAATAAAAAGATTTTAAAAAATTTTGGGGACATTCTTTATTAAATTTTTTTTTAAACATGTTTTTTAATGAGGCCCCAATTTTTAAACGTATTAAAAACATTTTATTTAAATTGTGTTCACTTCAATGTAATAAATTTTTTTTAAAAAATGTTTACTTTAAAATGTTGGAACTTTTATTAAAAAATTTTTTTTAAAAATTTTTTTTTAAAAAATGTTGAACTTAAATTTTAACTGATTATAAAATGTTATTCAAAATTTGGGGGCCCCTTAATTTTAAACTGTTATTAAAATTTTTATTTTCAATGGGGGCCCTTTTTTTTCAAAATGTTTTTAAAATGTTTTAAAATTTAAAAGTCTTTTGAAACTTCATTGAAAATTTTTTTTTACAGGGGCCCTTCAATTTTTTCCAAAACTGTTTTTTAAACTGTTTACTTTACAATGTGGGGCCCTTTTTTTAAATTTTTAAAAATTTTTAAAAATTTTTTACATTTTTAAATTTTAAAAAATTAAAAATTTTATTTTGGGGAAAAATTTTAAACTTTTTTTTAAAATTTATTTTACAATGGGGACACTCAATATTAAAAAATTTTTTAAAAATTTTTAAAATTTAAATTCCTTTGGTTTAATTTTTTTTTTTTTTTTTTTTTTAAAGTTCCCTTCAGGGTAGAAATTTTAATTTTTAAAAACTGTTCATTTACAAGTTAAACTTCTTTTTTCAAATTTTTTTTTTTTTTTTTTTTTAAAAAAAAGGGGGAACTTCAATTTTTTTTGAAACTGTTTTTAAAAATTTTACTTTACAATGTGGGACACTTCAATGTATTGAAATGTTAATTAAAAATTTTTTTTAATTGGGTTTTAAGTATTGGGAAACTGTTAATTAAAACATTTTTTTTTTACAAGGGGGACACTTAAATGTTGAAAACTGTTAATTAAAAAATGTTTTTTTTTTCATTTTTGGTTAAAAAAATTTTTTTAAAAATTTTTTTTACAAGTGGGGACATTTCAATTTTAAAAATTTTAAAAAAATTTTTTTAAAAATTAATGTTTTAAAAACTGTTTTTTTAAAAAATTTTTTACTTTAAGGGGGGGTTTATTATTTGAACTGAAATTAAAAACATTTTATTAAAAAACCCAAGTATTAAAAACGTTAATTAAAAATGATTTTCATTTTGGGGAATTAATTAAAAAAAAATTTAATTAAAAATTTATTTTAAAATGTTAACCCCTTTTATTGCAAATGTATTAAACGTTATTAAAAAGGGGAACTTAAAAGGAAATTTTAAAAAAATTTTTTTTTTTTTTTTTTTTTTTTTTTTTTTTGGATTCAATGTTTGAAAACTGTTCTTATAAAACATTTTTTTACAATGTGGGACCTTCAATGTTTGCAAATTTTTAAAAAAAATTTTAATTTACAATGTGGGACACTTCAATGTTGCAAACTGTTATTAAAAACTGTTATTTTACAAGTGGGACACTCAATGGGAAGTTAAATTTTAAAATAAGTTAAAGGGAAAGGCCCCCAAATGTTTGGGGGAATTTTAAAAAAAATTTTAAAATTTTTTTTAAAAAAATTTTTTCACGTTAAAATTTTTATTTTCTGTTCCCCTTTTTTTTGGGAAATTTTTTAATTCCAGAGCATGTTTTTTTTCCCCCAAAAAAGGTTACAAAATTTTCAGGGAAAATGAAACCTTTCCCCCAAAGTAAAATTTTTTTTCGGGGGCCCTTTCCTGATTGAAATTTTTTAAAAAAACATGTTTTTTTTAAATTTTCCCAATTTTAAAAAATTTTATTAAAAAAATTTTATTTTACTTTTATGAACCTTTTTTAAATTTTAAAAAATTTTTAATGTAAACCCAAAATTTTTTAAAATGTTCTTATAAACTGTTTTTTTCCCTGTTTCCCTTAAATGTATTAAACGTAATTATAAACATTTTTTTTTAAAAAACCCCCTTTTAAATTGAACTGTTATTATAAATTTATTTAAGGGGGACACTTCAATGTTTGAAAACTGTTATTTAAACTGTTTTTTTAAATTGTTTTACTTAAATTTTAAATAAATTTCATTATAAACATGTTTACTTTACAATGTGTGGACACTTCAATGTATTACAAACTGTTCATTATAAACATGTTTACTTTACAATGTGTAGACACTTCAATGTATTGCAAACTGTTCATTATAAACATGTTTACGTCACAATGTGAGGACCCTTGAATGTATTGCAAACTGTTCATTCCAAACATGTTTATTTTACAATGTGTGGACACTTCAATATATGCAAACTGTTCATATAAAACATGTTTACTTTACAATGTGAGGACACGTCAATGTATTGCAAACTGTTCATTGTAAACATGTTTACTTTACAATGTGAGGACTTCAATGTATTGCAAACTGTTCATTTTAAACGTGTTTACTTTACAATGTGAGGACACTTCAATGTATTGCAAATGTTCATTATAAACATGTTTACTTTACAATGTGTGGACACTGCAATGTATTGCAAACTGTAATTAAAAACATGTATACTTTACAATGTGAGGACACTTCAATGCATTGGAAACTGTTCATTATAAACATATTTACTTTACAATGCGTGGACACTTCAATGTATTGGAAACTGTTAATTAAAAACAGTTTAATTTACAATGTGTGGACACTTCAATGTATGCAAACTGTTCATTAAAAAACATGTTTATTTTCAATGTGTGACACTTCAGTGTATTGCAAACTGTTAATTAAAAACATGTTCACTTTACAATGTGTGGACACTTCAATGTATTGCAACTGTTCATTTATAAACATGGTTTTTTTTTACAATGTGTGGACACTTCAATGTATTGCAAACTGTTCATTTATAACATGTTTACTTACAATGTGAGGACACTTCAATGTATTGCAAACTGTTAATTAAAAAAACACGTTTACTTTTCAATGTGAGGACACTTTATGTATTTGGAAACTGTTAATTATAAACATGTTTATTTTACAATGTGAGGACACTTCAATGTACTGCAAACTGTTAATTAAAAACATGTTATTTTCATTGTGTGGACACTTCAATGTACTGCAAACTGTTAATTATAACATGTTTTTTTACAATTGTGTGGCCACTTCAATGTATTGCACAACTGTTAAATAGAAACATGTTTACTTTACAATGTGAGGACACTTCAATGTGTTGCAAACTGTTCATTATCAACATGTTTACTTTGTAATGTGTGGACACTTCAATGTATTGCAAACTGTTCATTATAAACATGTTTACTTAACAATGTGTGGACACTTTAATGTATTTGGAAACTGTTAATTTAAAACATGTTTATTTTACAATGTGTATACACTTCAATGTATTGCAAACTGTTCAGTATAAACATGTTTACTTTACAATGTGAGTACACTTCAATGTATTGCAAACTGTTCATTATAAAACAATATTTACTTTACAATGTGTGGACACTTCAATGTATTGCAAACTGTTAATTAAAAACATTTTTACTTTACAATGTGAGGACACTTTAATGTATTGCAAACTGTTCATTATAACATGTTTACTTTACAATGTGTGGACACTTCAATGTATTGCAAACTGTTAATTAAAAACATGTTTATTTTACAATGTGTGAACACTTCAATGTATTGCAAACTGTTAATTAAATACATATATATTTTACAATGTGTGGACACTCCAATGTATTGCAAACTGTTAATCAAAAATATGTTTTCTTTACAATGTGAGGACACTTCAATGTATTCCAAACGTTCATTATAAACATGTTTATTTTACAATGTGTAGACACTCAAATTTATCGCAAACTGTTCATTATAAACATGTTTAGTTTACGATTGTGGACACTTCAATGTATTGCAAACTGTTAATTAAAAACATGTTTACTTTACAATGTGAGGACACTTCAATGTATTGCAAACTGTTCATTATAAACATGTTTACTTTACATGTGTTGATACTTCAATGTATTGCAAACTGTTAATTAAAACATGTTTATTTTACAATGTGTGAACACTTCAATGTATTGCAAACTGTTAATTAAAAACATATGTATTTTACAATGTGTGGACACTCCAATGTATTACAAACTGTTAATCAAAAAACATGTTTTCTTTACAATGTGTGGACACTTCAATGTATTGCAAACTGTTAATTAAAAACCTGTTTATTTTACAATGTGTGGACACTTCAATGTATTGCAAACTGTTAATTAAAAACATGTTTACTTTACAATGTGTGGACACTTCAATGTATTGCAAACTGTTAATTAAAAACATGTTTTACTTTACAATGTGAGGACACTTCAATGTATTGCAAACTGTTCATTATGAACATGTTTATTTTACAATGTGAGGACACTTCAATGTATTGCAAACTGTTAATTAGAAACATATTTATTTTACAATTTGTGGACACTTCAATGCATTGCAAACTGTTAATTATAAACATGTTTATTTTACAATTTGTGGACACTTCAATGTATTGCAAACTGGTTAATTAATAACATGTTTACCTTCACAATGTGAGGACACTTCAATGTATTTCAAACTGTTAATTATAAACATGTTTACTTTACTATGTGAGGACACTTCAATGTAATGCAAACTGTTATTTATAAACATGTTTACTTTACAATGTGTGGACACTTTAATGTATTGCAAACTGTTCATTATAAACATGTTTTCTTTGCAATGTGAGGACACTTCATGTGTTGCAAACTGTTAAATATAAACATGATTACTTTACAATGTGTGGACACTTCAATGTATTGCAAACTGTTCATTTTAAACATGTTTACTTTACAATGTGTGGACACTTCAATGTATTGCAAACTGTTCATTAAAAACTGTTTACTTTACAATGTGAGGACACTTCAATGTTTTTGCAAACTGTTAATTAAAAACATGTTTACTTTACAATGTGTGGACACTTCAATGTATTGCAAACTGTTCATTATAAACATGTTTATTTTACAACGTGTGGACACTTCAATGTATTGCAAACTGTTAATTAGAAACATGTTTACTTTACAATGTGAGGGCACTTCAATGTATTGCAAACTGTTCATTATAAACATGTTTACTTTACAATGTGAGGACACTTCAATGTATTGGAAACTGTTAATTAAAAACATGTTTACTTTACAATGTGAGGACACTTCAATGTATTGCAAACTGTTCTTTTTAAACATGTTTATTTTACAATGTGTGGACACGTCAATCCCAGGGCAAATAGTCAACCATCTCAAGAGGAGTCAATGTTTAACTGCGTACAGTGTACAGATGATGATGGTGGAGATTATTACATAAAAAACGTTGTTCCAAAGATGTGATTGTGAGAGATTTCGGACGATTATAGTTGGATTTTTATTTTCTGTTCAACCTCTTGATTCTAAATGATTTAATTGTCGCACTGACGCAGGAGATTTCACTTTTCCCCACGAATACAGCGTTATGAATTACTTCTAGGTGTCAAATGAACATCAATAACTTCAGACTGCAATGTAAATGTGAACAACGTGTGTGTGTGTGTGTATGTGTGTGTGTGTGTGTGTGTTGTGTTGTGTGTGTGGTGTGTGTGTGTGTGTGTGTGTGTGTGTGTGTGTGTGTGTGTGTGTGGTGTGTGTGTGTGTGTGTGGTGAGAACAGTAAAATGTTCATTCTGGCTCACCTACCCTCAACTCCGTTTCGGGTAGGTGAGCCCGAATAAACATTTTACTGTTCTCTAACTAGTAAGACTTCAACAATGAATTAAAAATGCTAATCCATCACACATTTTTCAATAAACAAAAAAATAAGGATTTTTATATACAAACATACTGTGTAGGATTATCCGTTTTCATTACTAATTTACTAAACTTTTCAGATTTTAATTTTTGCTTAATCCTTTGGATTTCTTGTTTGTCCTCAATAACACCATTTTCGCGCATACATTCATCAAATGTATCTGTACCTTTCAAGTAAAATAAAACTACAGTCGTTGACTGTTCTCTAAAGTCTTTTAAAACCGAGTTATATTTTTGAGATAAAATCCACACACTTATTCCAGCATGTCTTCCACTGAAGGCTAGTTTTGACAAAGTGTTTCTCTTTTTAACTATGTCTTTTTCTGCTGAACAGTCATCTATAATAAATAGTGTCTGTGTTCCTTCAAACGCTCTATAAAAGTATTCTAAAACACTCACTCAATTTATTGCTAGGATCAACTAAATATATGTCATCATCTGTCCATATAAACCTTCTATTATGATATGCTTTGTTTCCGTTTAAGAGTTGGACAGAAATCACAGCATAATCAAAATTATAGCGATAAACTGTTTGTAATAGGTCTAGGACATATATTGATTTTCCACAGCCAGTCCGCCCACAAATCAATGAACAATGAGGCTCTTTTGTCATAAAGTTTAACTGCTCCATTTTATAACAGAATTTAATTTAATCCAGTTATTATATTTATCATACTCTCTGTCAAAACTTGTTCAGTATAATAAAACCCTATAATGCCTAAATGTGTAAGATTAATCCAATTCAGTTCTGCAAGATTGTTTCTATTTAGACTAATATTGATTTTTTTGCTTGTTGTTATGGTCTTAATATCCTCACCATTGTGAAGAATGACAACCGTAACTTTAAGACTGTCAACATCTAAGTTTTGCCAGCTAATTAGAATTCCTTTTAAAAGGACGTCACTAACGCCCACAACCCCATCCCTCTCCTTATCTTTTAAGACAGAAATTTCAAATATCATTGTGAACGTGTCTCCTACTTTCATTTGCGGAATGAACCGTAAATTTTGTAGAAGCATCTTTCAAAACTGATTCTCTTCTGTGGAGAATGTATTGTTTATTCTCATACGGCTTTATTTCAGTCTCTTTCCGACTATTGTCCTCTGGCATAAGACTTACATGTAAAGGGCCAGAGTTAAATGCTTTTCTGAAACTTTTTTGGCGGTCAAAAAAAGTAAATGGGCTTATGAATTCAAATTTATGTCCCATTCTAAATATGGTTCTAAGTGCCATTTGCTGTCAGGTTTTCGAACTATTTTATATTCATACTGGCCAGCATTATTTGCTTCTACATTGCGCAGTTGTTCTAGTTTAGGAAACCTTTTGCTGTCGCCTACTTCTTTACGTTTATAATCACCATATTTAGTGTACTCAAAACCATACAAAGCGCCTATCTCACCATTCTGTTCAAAGTCCGCAACGTCTGCAAGGTCTTTTAATTCTAAGGTTATACACCTTACAGGCGCTAATGTAACTCCTGATTCTTCTGGCCCACGCGACATTATTTTTTAGTACAGTTATTATTTTATTTCTAAAACAATGTGTAGGTTATCACATTTCACAACGTTCCCGCTTTGTCTTTGATTTTTATATAAATGATCCAACCCTCCCACAAACTAATCTTTTAAACTGTAAATTAGGGAATTGTATAATTTCATAATCGCAAAAATGCAGCTTTCCCTGACGGAAGAGCTCTTAAAACAGTTGAGGGCCTTCCATCATATAAGTTTTCATCTGTGCTCAGCTCATCCAAATGAACATAGAGTAATGAATGTAATGCAAGATCGAGCGGACTTTCCCCTCATAAGTAGTTTTGTCTGGCGCAACTCTAAAACTATGAGTGGGTCGATTGTCAGTGTAAAGCCTAACATTTTAGCTAGCTCTCTATCAAATAGTAACCTACTTCTTCTTCTTCAGGTTTGAATGTTAACATTGTTTTCAGATTTGCATTGTTAAGTTTGAGAGTAATGTCGAAGTTACTCATTGCTTCTTTTAGTGAGCAAAACCCGTAATAACCATCAGGTATGGTTAACTGGCTAACTAATTTTTCCTCTATTATTAACTTTTTTAAATCTTATTATTCTCCTTGGATTCACTTATATTAAACATACGACTTTGTAAAAATTTCATGGAGTGCGACGTTCTGGTTCCGCAATTCGTTATCAATAGCATGTTCTAAAAACGAAGGACGGTCTTGGGTTGTTATTGTTACAAACATTTTTTAAACGAAATAAAAATGAGCGCATTTAAATATACTGATGCAAAATATTCTGCTGGGCCGCACTACGATCTTAAAAACATAACAACTGATACTCTTGACATTTCTGTGACTCAGTCTGACGCCTTTCAAGTAAAGGTTAGTACTCCATTGAACAGCTATCTTAACCCTCCTATTAAAAAACGACCACATCCCGAAAGTGTGGTTTAGTCATCCGATGCAGTTTTACCAGAAACCAGTTAAACTTTGCTGTGTTTGTGCATCAACTGGGTGTGGAGTGTCGTATGCCGATCATTTAAATCACCCTGATCCTTTGGTGAGGTCAGTGTACAGATTTCATTTCTATTACACCTTCAGGCGTATGTTGACTGAATTGCAAGCACCATTACCAAATGACAAACGTTTAATCCATTCAGCAACAGAATAGACATGAAGGCTTTTGAAAGGATCTGTAATGAATTCAATATTAATGTTAAGACAGACTTTAGACAAAAGTTGGACCGCAATCATGGTCTAGGCACCCCTTATTTTTGGGGCGTGCACAGAAAGTATAAAACTATGACTGGGATCCTCCTTACACAATCTTTCTCTTCAGGCACAGGTGTTCACCTGGGGTCCATAGAGCAAGAGCAAAAAACAGCATGGACAACATTTATCTTAGACACTTCTAAGGGCCTAACTAAAGCAGGAATAGAAAGAATAAACGACTCTGTTCGTACTTACGTTTGGTGTTTGCTAGGTTCGCAACGCAAACGAGATCGAGCATAACTGATCCTTCTACTGGTTTTGATGCACAAAAAACAATACTTAGCAAATTTAGAGGACGCCATTAATTCTACAGTTGATTTACCTTCAAGTATAAAAAGGTACCAAAATGTTTTACATACGCAAGATCGAAAGTAGACTTTGCGTTGGCACTGGTTTATACATGCTGCCTTCTGACCTCAGCTCCAGATAGGCACAATAATAAACTACAATAATGAAATCCTTGTGGCTGGCAATGAACAGAAGGTCGGAAAAAACGAAATAAATTCTGAGCCAGTAATATTGCAAGCAGTAAAAAAACAAGATGACCCCCAAGAATAAGTCATCCAATCCCCAAGGTCCAAAGCCTAAAGACCGTTGAAGTCAAAAAAAATAATGACCATGAATATGAAAAGACAGCACTTGTTTTTGGATTAACTGGTCTAGGATTACTTGGTCTTTATTCTTACTAAAAATTAACCCAACTATTAAGAGAACTAATGTCCATAAGTGCTCGGCCATAAAGCCAACTACTTTGCTTGCAGTAGACAAAAGCCAGCTAACGACACCCCCTAATATACCTGGTAAAGAGTCTATAGCTTTACTGGCTAATTTTTTTAATAAATCCGCAAGATGATCAAGCTTTTTTTTTACCCACGATTTGTCAGGCGGAGATGGAGGCGATGGCGGTGGAGGCACTGGGCGTTGTCCGCCACCACCTGTAATAGCTATTACTAGTGTACTTATTGCAAAACCTAAGGCCGTTATAACGCTTACTAATGTGACTCCTTGCTCTCTGAACAGTGTTCGTATCGTTCTGCTGGCGTTGTGTCTTCATATAAAATTCTTTGGATAGTTTCTCTTATTCTGCTCACTTGAGATCGTAATTGTTCTCGGTTAGTAGACAACACTTCTAGTCTTGCTGATCTTTCTTGTTCAAGATCTTTTAGTCTTTGGGTTATTCTTTCTTTAATATCATGCCCTAAGTTGGCGTCATCAGCCTCAACGAGTTTTTCTTTTCTCTTTTTATATGCTCATCTAGTTCACCCAGTTTTGCTAAATTGTTTGTTAATTCGCTCTGATGCTTCTCATAGAATGATCAAGGGCCGCTATTTCTCGCATGGGTAGGAGACTCTGTCTCTGTAGCGGTGGGTCGTGTGTAGTTTTTAATGCTGTTTCTTCTGAAAAACTGGTTTTCTGCTTCTATTATTTCGTCTGCTGTTGATTTAATTCTTTAAGTTCCATGTTTTGTATTTGGTTATCTGTTGGGAGTTCTTGTAGTGTGTTTTGAAGTTTAGAAACTGCCTCTCCGTCTAATTTTGGTTTAGAAATGCCAAGGCGATTTTGTTCGCTCACACCGAGTCTTTGTCTAATTGTACTCTTTTTTTAAAAACTTTGATGGGTCTGGTTTAGTTGTAAGCTGCACACGTTGTCCTTGATCGTTTTTCACAAACAAATGGTCATCTTTTACTTTAAAATCATCAGGGGGTATATAAATTCGGGAGGTTCTTGACCTAAACTTCTGTAAAATGATATGACCTTAGGTTCTGTTAATTCATGCCACATTGAGGCCGTTGAGCGATGCTGTGGCATTTCACTCATGTCGTCTCCAGGATCAAAAACATCATAATCTTCTTCACCTTCAATTCCTGCCATGTTTTTAAATAATTAACTTTTTATTTTGTTTTATAAAAAATGTCGCAAACATATGGTTCAATTCTTGACCCGCATAGAAGACTGAAAGAGCCCTTTGGCGTGAAGGGAAATAAACGGAATATTATTGTTCCAAATAATCCATCTACTATTGATGCAGATCAAATTCTTACTGTCAAATTTCCAGACCTAGGAGCAGATGAAGTGATTGTGCCAGGCTCTGCGCGACTTACTTTCAAAATAGAACTCAAATCAACAGACCCAAACAGGACAGTTGTCCAGAATCTGGGGCGGGCAATCGTTAAGAAAATTTCTATAAAACTTGAGGGGCAAGAAATAATTTTCTTTACATAATGCAGCATATTTTTAACCTATTCTGATCTATGGCTAACCGAGAATGAAAGGAATGATCTTGCGTTTCAAGGAATCGAAAATAATGAAGCACTAAAACACAGAATAGGCGCCGCAGATGCTAAAGACGGCAAAAGTATGTAGCTGTAAGTTATGCGTATGGAAATCGCTTTTCCATCCCCTTGGATTTTTGAGTTGTTAAGTGCGCATGCGCCATACTTTCAAGGAGCATTAAAAGACAGATTGTCATATGAACTAACTTTAATGAATACAAACGGGTTATCAGATCATCAGACACCGAAGCAATGTACAGCATTTCTGACATCGCGTTAGAGTTGACATTGTTAGCAACCCTCCACTTAGCAAGGTTGATTGAGCAACAATATCAGTCAAAATTAGCAATATATTACGAAAGAGTGATTCACCATTCTACACATCCTAAAAGCAGGGCAGACACTATATGGAATTTTAGTTTTAGTGTCTCAGCAAGATCACTCAAAGGTATTTTATTGCTGTGCGAAGATGAAGAACCGTTTAAAAGACAAACTGAAAAGTTTCTTAATCCTAAAATAACGAAAGTGCAATGTACAATTGAGGGTAGTCCCAACCAATCTATGGGAGCGGGCTTAAACCTTATCAGCATTTTGATGAAATAAGAAAATTGTTTGGAGGTGGGAGGCATAGAAGCCCAACAGTAGACCTTGTGTCTAAAGATCTTCATCTTCACAGTGTTAGACTTGATGATTATTTAACAACACAATACGGTTTATGGATTGACCTAAGGTCAACAGAGGATAATCAGTTGCATGGAAGTGAGAGACTGTTAGAGACGTAATAAACATTCAAATTGACAAAGAAAAGATGACGATAAACCGCTAATGTATATTTGTTTTTAATATATGATGCGCAGCTGAATATCAAGATAACAGATTAAAAGATATACAATACTAAATTATTTTTATTTAAAAAAAAAAGCATGTCTGTTCAAGTTTATCCAAAAGCGCCTACAGCGCCAGAGTCACCAAAAGAAGGGATAGTAGAAACCCCCGACATAAAAACCTTCAGATTAACAAACATTACACCAAATGCAACAAAAACTAGAGCAAAGACCTTTCAAAATACAGCAAAACCAAACGAGGTATTCTGCTGCCTGTAATGCTGTTACATATGTTAATACTGGAGCATCAACTATAAGTGCTCTATCTGCAGGGACAAGTGTAGGTCTCTTAGCAACAGGTGTTGGCGCACCGCAGCTTTTACCTCTAGGTGGTTTGTCTTAGCTCTTGGCGTGTGTTCATTAGCTGTAAGTGCTGCTAGCAAAAAATTAAAAACTAAACTCCAAAGCACACAGCTATGGTTCAGCTAATAACAGCTAAACTTAGTTCGTTCAAACTGACAATAAATAAAGCGCTAGTTGACTCAAACATCACGGATGAATAATTTAGTCGTTTACAGGCCGATTTTGATGACTATAAAAGACAAACGTTGATCTTCAAAAAAAGGCAAGGGCAAGTTTTTCTCAACAGCCAGACACCGAGCAGATAAAAAAGGAATGTTTAAAAAAAAGTAAACGAGACATTAAACTCTGTTCTAACAGCTCACATTAACAACATCAAAGGGCGTTTATACTTTAGTTTATGAGTCCAAGCACAAAATACGTTGATATTGATTCTGATTAATTTTTTTTTAATTTAAATAAATATTTTGAGTTAGAAAAGAAACTCAACATGGATAAGATATATGAAGGACCGACGAATTGTTTGAAGGAATGCTTAAGGAAGAGCGTTTGTCAAAAGCTTTAAATGATATTAATCTAGAAGTCATTGATCCAACAACGTACAGGCAAGTGTTGCTCATGCTATTTCTCAAGTTCCAGGTAAACTAACAATAGACCGCCAGTTAAAGTAATGTTAGCTGTTTTAATCGACTATATAACAATAAAATGAAGAAATCTAGAAGTCTGGGTCTCAACTAAACAACAGGTTATTCTTTCTCATAATGACTTAACGCCTGGTTGGGCAGACAACTGCTTGCACAGTTTGATGTGGCCGCTGAAGAAGCCAAAATGAGAGGCCTTGGTTGGTCAGAGGGCGAAGTCTTAGAGATCAGATTAAAACAGTCTAAGTATGAGCCGATTGTAGGCAAGGCTTACATTTCGCTACCTCCAGCATTAGTCGCAAAAAGAGCAGTCTAAACATAAGGAATTCAGACGACAAATGTTTCATGTGGTGTGTTCTTGCAAGGCTGCATTACGTCCACAAAAACGCAGGAGAGAAGTATCTAACTATCAACCTTACATCATGATCTTAACTTTAGTGGGATGTCCTTCCTGTTAGTGTAGATCAAATTGATCAGTTTGAAGAACAAAACAAACCAATAACTGTTAATGTATACACATGGGATGAGGAAACAAATTGGTGCCTATTAGAGTGTCTAAAGACAGCCCAACAATAAGTGATCCAGCCAAAAGTCATGTGGACTTACTCCTAATGTTTTACATCGGCAGGGCTGCCACATTACACATTGATACGCACAATGAGTAGACTAATGCGGCATACTTCAAAAAATCATGGCAAACAAGAATTCTGTAGAAAATGTTTAACAAGAATTCCATCTGTTCAAGCCGCGAGTGAACATATAAAACATTGTAAAAGTTCTGTAGACTGTAATACAGAACTAATTACGCCCCCACCCGGATCTAAAGTTAGTTTTAAGAACTGGAAACGGCTGCAAACAAGTCCATACGTAGTTTACGCTGACTTCGAGTCGCTTATTGTCCCTATGAAGGGCCAACCCCACAGAAACTCCCGAAAACAGTCTTAATGAGTAATCATCAGATTTGTTCATTTGCCTTCATTATTGTCAGGTCGGATGGTGTCCATTCGGAACCAGAATTATATAGAGGGCCTAATGCTGCAAAATACTTCTTAGAACGCATGCAGCAAGTGCGTAACGCCTGTATCTAATAATCTAAACTTATCTGAAATCATAATGGCGCCTGAAGACCAACAACAGTATGACTCAGCCACACATTGTTGGATTTGCGGTTTAGGGCTCTCATCAGACGCAGAGAATCCAGCAGTAAGAGACCATGATCACATTAGCGGAAAGTTCAGAGGAGCAGCGCACAGTAAATGCAATCTTCAACTAAAGTTTGACCCAAAGCATGGAAGCTGCCCATCTTCTTTCATAACTTGCGAGGTTACGACTCATCTTATATTGCAAGCAGTAACCAGCGACTCCAGGATAACATGCATTGCACAGTCATCAGAAAAGTACATGTGTTTCACTTTAAATAACATGTCTTTTTATGACTCTATGCAGCACATGATGGGATCATTAGAGTCACTGGCTATGTCCTTAAAGTCCTGCCAATAACAGAAGAATATTTTGACCCAACTCTTGTTAGAAAGGGCGTTTACCCTTATGATACATGAACAGTTGGGAAAGGTTGACGAAGATACACTTCCCACCTAAAGAAGCGTTCTTTTCTAGTCTTAGAGGAAAGGGCATCATTGATTCTGATTACCAGCATGCTCAAGATGCGTGGCAGAAGTTAGATTCTAAAACGATGGGAGACTATCATGATTCATACTTGATGGCTGATACATGTTTGTTGGCGGATATTTTTGAAAATTATAGAAAGACCTGCATGAACATTATAGCCTGGATCCCGCGCATTACATTTCTGCGCCCGGGATGAGTTGGGGTGCTTTCTTAAAAGATACTGGAGTACAGATTGATTTATTGTCAGATTTACCAATGATTCAGATGATTGAAAACGGATTGCGTGGAGGAATTAGTATTGGCGTCGCATCATTACTGTAAAGCAAACAACAAATACTTGGACGACTATGATCAAGTAAAAGGTCTAACTATCTCATGTATTTAGATGCAAACAATCTGTATGGTTGGGCTATGGCGCAATCACTTCCATTACGCAACTTTAAAATGCACACAGACGGCGGTACGAATAATATTCAAGGAGCATTAAAGTGGTTGAGCAGTTTTACGCCAGATCAACAGCGTGGATACATTCTAGAAAATGACTTAGAATATCCTCAGGAACTCCATGACCTACATAATGATACCCATTAGCAGCAGAAAGTATAAAGACGGCAAAAACATGAGCCGCCTAAACTTGTTTCTAATCTTCGAGGCAAAAAAAATTTTGTCTGTCATTACAGACCTCTACAATTTTATTTAAGACATGGTTTAAAGTTAACAGCAGTTCATCGTGTAATTGCTTTTGATCAAGAACAGTTCATGAAACCATACATCATGAAGAACACTGATCTTAGAACTAAATCCACAGATGCTTCAGAAAAAGACTTTTTCAAGCTAATGAACAACAGCTGTTTCGGAAAGACTATGGAGAATCCGCACAAGCGTAAAGATGTCAGGTTGGTCACCAGAGAGAACGAGGCAATTAAGCTGACTTCAAAACCAAATTATCAGGACTTTAGAAGATTTCATGATCAGCTTTTTGGCATAATGATGAAAAAAAAGAAAGTCAAATTGGACAAACCCGTTTTTTTGGGTTTACTGTTTTGAATTATCAAGCTTTTGATTTTAAAATTTCTTTATGATATTTTAACCCCTGTTCCTGAGCCCGGGTACTTTAACAGAAAAGACAGTTTTGTTATAGATTTTCCCTACTGAAGACATCTTAAAGACATGGAAATAGAAGTGGCTAAGGGGGCATGGGGAGGTATGATCTCTGATTCCCCCAAAAGATTCGCCTTTGCATTATCCGTTAATAAAAAGGTTTAAAAAAGAAAAGGAATGAATTATCTAGGGGGGTGATTAAAGGTTTTTTGGGGTTTAAAGGAAAAAAATTTCAGTATTTCAAACCCAGGAGAAAAATTAAGAAAGCAAGGGAATATCATGCAGGTTGTGCAGTAAAAACATACACATGCAATAAAGAAGCATTGTTCAATAAAAATACTTTTATCATAAACGAAAACTACGATCAAATCTACATGAGATCAACACAACTTTTGTAAAAAGAGTCATTGATAAAACAAACACAAAACGGTATTTGTTAATCCAGATTTTTTCTATGAAATTGGGCATTGGAGAACGAAAAATTACATCCCTTTCTTCATATTTTTCCTTAGTTTGTTATAAGCTCTTATACTTTAAAACCAATTCAGTAAAATTATTTTTCAGTTTGCTTGATGTGCTGTATTTTTTTATTATTTGAAGATATTTTTTTCCCCCTATCTGATGATCAAAATTTGGGAAATTTTGGGTTGTAGGTGATCTGGATGCATTGCCATGCGCTGATAAACCCTCGTAAATGCTTCCTTAATATAGAATTCGTATCATATAATTCCGTATCAATTCCAAGTTCTCTTCATTTTTTCATTCTTGTTCCATTTTAGTTTCATGTAAGGTTTCTTTGTTCTGAGCTAGTTTCCCAAGATCTGCTGGTTTAATTTTTAACAAGCTTTTTACCAAGCATTGGTACCCTTACTTGCCCCCCCAATAACAGCAGAATGGTATACAAGATTGGTAACAGTCTTTCGGCGCTCATTTTTTAAAAACAAAAATAATAATTATATTTAGTAATAAAACATGAACACCGATGATCTACTAAACATTCCTGAACTTATGATTACAAATGACCAAGTTGATGACCAAGCTATTATGCCAAAAAAGAAAGACTGTATTCTTTGGCAGCATGTGGAAAAACAAAACAGTTCCTCGGAAATGAATTCAGCATAGAACAAATTCAACAAATGTCGCCACAAGAAAATTGGTAAAGTATCATAACAGGTATAAAGCGCAACTAGGATCAAAAGGGTTTAAAAAGTGTCGGGCAAACGGTTCTTAGTTTGTACACTAAGCTAGTCATTTAGATTTGCTCCTATTGTTTTCTGAACAAGATTTTATGTATGATTTAACGCAGGATCCAGTTTTAAAAAAGTCATTAGAGTCTCTAGGATGTGATCTATATTACAGATTTGGAATTTTTAAATTGTCGCCGCCAATCATGGGATTAATTACTTTTAATCATATAGATTTTATTTCCCCTTAAAAATGACCGAGCCAGAAAATCAGCAGAATCAGAAAAAAATTGAATCAGGCGGAGGAAAGGTGAGGTAAGAAGCCTGGGCGCGTTGCAGCAGGAAAAAGATTAGCAGAGTGGAACAAACAAAAAAAATTAAAGTTACAATCACAAAATGAAAAAGTGCCAGGCCGCAGCCAGTTGTTTCAATGCCCGGGTTTAAAAACGCCAGAACAAGTTGACCTACAGCAACGCCAGGGTTGCCTACACCATCAAAGTCTTCACGGAAATTTTTTTAAAACAATTGTCATTTTGGCGGGGGATTGCTGCTGCTGGGGGTGGTTATTACGGTTTTTAAAATATATAAACAAAGACACCAAAAACCAAAGCAGTCCAAACAATCTCTGCCACTAAATACAGAATCCGAAACCAAAAAGTTTTGCTAGCCCACCAACAACAAAAGTTCATTTTGATCCATTTCAGATGCAATAATACTTTAAGAACTTAATAAATAATTATAAGTTAACTTGAATAAGAACTTGGTTGTACTTGAGGTGACTAAGTTAAAAACTTAGGGTAATTAAGGCAACTTGATCAAGAACTTATTTAAAAACTTGAGGTGACTTGATTAAGAACTTAATTAAAAAAACTTGAGGTGATTTGATTAAAAACTTAACTAAGAACTTGAGGCGACTTAAATTTAAAAACTTAGAGGTTACTTGGTTAAGAACTTAAAACGACTTAATAGCGACTTAAATAAGAACCTATGGCGGGCTTGATAAAGCGTAAAATAAAAACACAATCCATTGTTACATTCTTTTTGGGGGGGACAACTCCTCTTATTCTAAAGGGTTGCTTTCCTTCGTGTAAACCCTTCAATTATTGGCTTACAAAATTGCAGAGCTCGGGGCGGCGCATTTGTCGCTTTACTAGTAGGTGACCGGCCAACCCCAAATCCAGCCCGTGTCAAATTACACAAAATTACCTAGCCAGGCAGCGACACGTGCCAGTGATCCAAAAATCTAAGTAGCCCCCTAATAATATGTAGGCCCATTTCACCTGGATTCTTACGCGGAGCAATCCTCATTTTCATTGGGCAAATGTCTCACGTGAGAAGCCGCCCCGCCCTCGAGTAATATTTTTACATTTTTTTGTATTAAAAGCAGCATTTTTAAATTCAATCTAATAAAGAATTAAAATAAATTTTAAAAAGTAGTGACTAAAGGTTTTTTCCCTGTGTGGGATATAAAAATCTTAAAATAAAAATTTTTGGGTTTTTTTAATTTTTTTTTTTTCCAAATTTTCCCTATTTCCCCCTTCCCTTCCCCTTTCGGGGGGTTTGGGGGTGGCTAAAAAAGCCCGTAAACCCAAATTTACGTTTGTATGTCTTGGTCGTGACGTGGTTATGAACGGCCGCAAAACCAAAAATTGGAAGAGTCACTAAAGGGGTGAGGGGACTGCCCCAAATTGAAAAAAAAGCGAGCAGGCAACCAAGTATAAAAGTTACTATTTGGGGGCTATTTCCCAAAAACCCCTTTCCCTCTCCGTGTTATATGTGGCCCTTGGGTTGGCTTGGGGGCCCTGGGCGCCATAGGGTTCAAGGAGTCCCGAGGTGTCAATAATGCGGTAGATGCGAAGAGTTTTGCATTTTTTTTTGAAAATGATCAGGAAAACAAAGGATTAAAACAAAAACAAAATTTAAAAATTTAGTAAATTAGTTTGAAAACGGGTTTTCCAAATAGATGTTTGTTTGTAAAAAATCGTTTTTTTTTTTTTTATTTAAAAAAAGGGAGGTTAACATTTTTAAATTTGTTGTTTAAGTCTTGCTTTCAGGAACGTAAAATGTTTTTTTCCGGCTCACCTACCCGAAAAAGGAGTTGAGGGTAGGTACCAGAATGAACTTTTCTGTTCTGTGTGGTTTGTGGGTTTGGTGTGTGTGGGGGTGTGTGGTGTGTTTTGTGTGTGGTGTTTTGGGTGTGTTTCATTACCAAAAAGAAATTTCCTTTTTTTTTAAAAAAACCTACTTACAAAAAAGAGAAAACAGCTGTATAATGTTTGCTTTTTATTCAGCCCTTTTCATAGGTTTTCTATTTTTTTTTTTTTTAATTTGTGTTTTTTGTTGTTTTTTTTTGTTGTTTTTGTTGTTTTTGTTGTTGTTGTTGTTGTTGTTGTTTTTGGGGGGGGGTTTTTATGGTAAGGTATGGTAGTTTTTAATCTTGTATTTTTTCCTGATCGGGAAATGAAAAAAGGGTTTTTTTTTTAAAGAGAGAAGAGGGGAGGGGAAGAGAGAGAGAGAGAGAGAAGAGAAGAGACGAGAGAGAGAGAAGAGAGAGAGAGGAAAAAAGAAGAGAGAGAGAGGAAAAGGGGAGAGAGAGAGAAGGGGAAGGAAGATGTGAACAGCCTATTTGATTACAGCTCCGACGAAAGTTCCCGTGGGATATCGACGACGCATTCACCCAAAGGGGTGTATGAAACCCTCTTCTCATGCAGACGTAAGTGGAATAATCAAAAAGGTTCTGTAAGAATGCTGCTTGTGACTATGAGACTATTAATGCCCCTCTCTCTCTCTCTCTCTCTCTCTCTCTCTCTCTTCTCTCTCTCTCTCTCTCTCTCTCTCTCTCTCTCTCTTTTGTGTGTGTGTGTGTGTGTGTGTGTGTGTGTGTGTGTGTGTGTGTGTGTGTGTGTGTGTGTGTGTGTGTGTGTGTGTGTGTGTGTGTGTGTGTGGAGACTACTGACGACGACGTCTACGGCGACGACGACGACGATGATGGTGATGATGATGATGATGATGATGATGATGATGATGATGATGATGATGATGATGACGACGATGACGACGATGATGATGGCGATGATAATGATGATGATGGTGGTCGTGATGATGATGATGATGACGATGATGATGATGATGATGATGATGATGATGATGATGATGATGATGATGATGATGATGATGATGATGATGATGATAATCGTGACTATTACAAAGAAGAAGAGAAGAAGAAGAAGAAGAGAAGAAGAAGAAGAAGAAGAAGAAGAAGAAGAAGAAGAGAGAGAGAGAGAGAGAGAGAGAGAGGAGAGAGGAGAGAGAGAGGAGAGAGAGAGAGAGAGAGAGTTGCTCATAGCCCTGATTGGAAAGGGTCATATCAGGGCTGCCACCGTATTGAAGTCAAATCAAAAATCATTAAACAAAATTAATTCGCACACCCCCTGAAACACATGTTCCAAAGGCACACTGGAAACTTCGTCAAAAACTCTTTCTCCCACAAAAAATCTCAGATCTGATCTGATGAAAAATGTTGTTCTTCAGAAACCCAAAAATGACATCAGACAGGACATCCCAGAACAAGGCGTTCATGGAGTCCGCTGCGAAGTGCCTATGTCCCACATCACGCAAGTCCCAGCGCTCCAAAAGAGCACGCTTCACTGTGAGTGGCACACGACATGGAAGGTACCGTGGAGCCCCCTCACCCCTCACAAGACAACAACGGGTGCAGAAGGAGCGGCCCGCGCGCTACCGGCACAACAGCTCCCCACCCCCCCCCCCCCCCACCCCCCACCCCACCCCCCTTCGGCTGCTCCTGGAACATGACAAAGACTCTTTCAGGTTTGGACGGACATGGAATAGTCCATTAAAAGTCCACAAGTTTCAGTCTTATACTTGGTTGCCTGCTCGCTATTTTTCTAATTTGGGGCAGTCCCCTCACCCCCTCAAACCTGAGATGTGGGTCTCAGGTCAGCATGGGGGACAATCTGCCCAACTCGCTCTTTGTGGCACTGTCGGCAAGCCAGTTAACCAACTCGCTCTTTGTGGCACTGTCGGCAAGCCAGTTAACCAGCTCGCTCTTTGTGGCGCTGTCGGCAAGCCAGTTAACCAACTCGCTCTTTGTGGCACTGTCGGCAAGCCAGTTAACCAACTCGCTGCCTCGAACGCTTGCATGGCTGGGAACCCGAGCAAAAACCATGTTGCTTCCATCTGATTTCAGAGAGGTGTACAGTTTGAACAACTTCAGCAGTTGAGGGTGCTTGAGGTTACAGCTGGCAATGGCCTCCAAAGCAGAAAGGGAGTCTGACAAACTAAGGAAGTCTTTATGTTTTGATTTAGAGACCATTTCAAGAGCCAGGACCAAGACTGTCAACTCAGCACTGTAAATAGAGTTGTCAGTGGGAACGTGTTTAGAACATCTCTGCGAATGACCTGCTACACAAAACACTGCAGAGGCAACCCTTCCGTGGTGGGTCAGCAGGAAACCTGCGCAAATCACACACGACTCCAAGAGCCACATGTGCATTGTTCAAATGGGAGAGAATACGAATTCCCAAGAAGGAATGGAACTGGGCTAATCATCGAATTTCTTCTAAAACCTGGGGTCAAAAACACAGTCACACGCAGGGTCTTGTGGTTTAGAAGAGAAATCCAAACAGTAGTTTAAGATAAGCCCCAACTGACGGCTTGAAAGCGATGGCTCTCCTGCCCCAGCACACAGGCCACAAACAGGGGTGGTGCGGAATGCACCCTGACAGAGTGGGGTTCCCTGTTGGTGGAGGGGACCCAGAGCCTTCAGGTAGGAAGTCCTGGTGGATCCACTGACCACAAACCCACAGTCCTGCCCAAAGCAGATCAGAACCCCGTAGATGGAGAAGAGCTCCCCATCAGTGCCCCAGTCTGTGTGCGCCACAACTCTCTAAATGCTCAGTGCCACCGACATGCAGCCTCCAGGCATTGGAAGTGACTTTAAAGGTCAGGTTTTGATTTTAAAATAAACTGTTGAAAATACACCCAGAAATGTGGCGTTTGTCACAGATGAAATGGTATTGTGGATCCATCCAGAAGAAGCCCAGGATCGGCAAAGAACCGACGAAAGCTGTGAAAATAGATACATTGCATTTGGGCGCTTGGAAAGCCAAACCCGGCCTCCTAGGCACACTGTCGAGTCCCATCCACACCAAGTCTGAGTCGACGCGGCACAAGAGGTCGCAACTGCGCACAGCACACAATCATCAGCCCGGTCTGCAGAACCGACAAGTTTGCCAATTTTGACACCGAACAGAACAGGAAAACGAATGCTCCACTGGGGCACACCTAACTCCCACCCATGGATGTCAGACAGCGTGGTGCCAACACGGACCCGAAACCACCGATCAGCCAGAAAGTGTTCAACAAAGATAGGCACGAAAACCAGGTTTACAAAGGTCCACACGAATTTCATTTATCCAAGTGGCATGATAGATCCCTCCAGATCAATAAAGACAGTAACCACATGTTGTTTATTAATGAAGGCTCTGCGGATGGCAGCTTCAAGACTGACCAAATGGTCAATGATAGGGTGGCACCTCCAGAACGCGCACCGTTCATTGGCCAACAGACCATCTGTTTCCATCCTCCACACCAGCTGGGAGTCGGCCATCCCCTCCACCAGCTTGCAGACACAGCTGGTCTGAGCCACTGGACGACAGTTTCAAAGGTTGGCAAGATCCTTTCCAGGCCTAGGAATAGGAACAGAAATAAACAGGGCTCCCTGCCAGGAGGACGGAGAGCAACCTGCAGTGTAGATATGGCTGCTGACCTCCAGAAGGGTCTGAACACAGCTCTATAAGAAATGCTTCAAAAGCTGAAAATGAACGTCACCCAGGCCAGGAGCAGAAGCGCTGCATGCCCACAGAGCCGATCCCAGCTCATCAATTGAATGTGTCAATTTGCACACCTCAGAGCTGCCTGAAGGAAGACTCATCAATTGAAAGTGTCAACTTGCACACCTCAGAGCTGCCTGAAGGAAGACTCCTTCAATTGAAAGTGTCAATTTGCACACCTCAGAGCTGCCTGAAGGAAGACTCATCAATTGAAAGTGTCAACTTGCACACCTCAGAGCTGCCTGAAGGAGACTCATCATTGAAAGTGTCAATTTGCACACCTCAGAGCTGCCTGAAGGAAGACTCATCAATTGAAAGTGTCAACTTTGCACACCTCAGAGCTGCCTGAAGGAAGACTCATCAAATTGAAAGTGTCAACTTGCACACCTCAGAGCTGCCTGAAGGAAGACTCATCAATTGAAAGTGTCAATTTGCACACCTCAGAGCTGCCTGAAGGAGACACATGATGAACCTTCTCTAGGTTGTTTGTTTTCCAAGAAAACAGCAGCTCTATTTGAGAAGGATGAAGTTCAGTCGAATGGTGGAGTCCAACAGATTGGCAACATCTTGTTTGTCAGTTGGCAGCAGCTTGTTTGTCAGTTATCAGAGCATCAGAAAGTTTCAGGTGATGAATTAATGGATTGGTGCTCCTCGTGATGAATTAATGTGTCGGTGCTCCCCCTTTGCTTTCTTGACGATGCTCCAGACTCCCCTCTTAGACGGTTTGGATGTCAGCCCAGAATAGAAGACTCTCCACAAGTTCACAAGTTTACTTAATTTAAAGGTATGTCTCGTTTTGACACGCAGTCCCTGGTGAGTTCAAGTGTTGGGAGCTGATGGTCTTTGGGACATCAGACGCTGAACCTGTTTGCGTTCTCATGTGAAACGTCAGCAGTCAGAATCAAAGCAAGGTGCTTTGGGCAGTTGGAGCTTGTTGGAAGACATCAGAATGCCCGTTTGTTGCAGGCTTAATCAAGAGGTGTTTGGCAGTTGGGCATGTTGGAAGACAAGAATGCCCGTTTGTTTCAGGCTCCTCAAAGTGTTAGTTGGATATTGCTGGGTCTTCACTTTGAAGAATTTTAGTTTCTTTGAGCTCCTAAGAAATATTTGCAACAACAAAAATCCAGTTCGCTTTTTATATGATTATAGTGGTTTGGGACAGAGACGTGTAAAGTTGTTATGACTGTGAAAAATACCACAACGATATCCACAGACTTAACTGCAGCAAGAACAGTGTTCAATGATCATGAGAGGGAGTGGAGGGTTCGCAGATGGAATTATACAGGTAAATATGTAAACGTTTGAAACAAAAATGCAGAGGGAGGGGCAGAAGGGAATCGTTTACATGAACATAATAATGATGTGAAGAAAGAGAGAAAGAGAGGGGGGGGGGATTCCTTCACATTAACATGCAAGCATGTAAAAAAAAAAAGAAACTACTATGAATTTACTGGTCGGAAAGATTTACAGCCAAACGGGAGGGACAGTGTGGACCTTGTAAGTCACATTCAACTATGTCACTGAACTTGGAACAAGTATTCAGAACTGTGCAAATTTAGAATAGCCAGTACATATTGGAAAATTTCAGTATACAAGATAGGTAACTCAAGACAAAATTTTGAAAAGAGGAAGAATTCAAGAAACCAAAAAGGAGTGCATTAGAAAAAAAGAAAGAATTCAACACAAAACCGAACGAGAAACCCTACGTAAAATGTATTAATATGCACAATATAGATAGCCGACTTTGTTGCTTTTTTTTTAGAGCAGGGAGTGCTGAAAAGAAGGGAATGTGAACCAAAACCGGAAGAGCCACAACAGACAAGAAAAAAAAGATGGAAACAATAAGAAATCATCGGGCAGAATCCTAATAATATCAACCTCCCATAGACTGAAGACCAGGATGACCACAAAAAAAAACCGACAAACAGAACAACTTCCATACACAATCGTTCAGTACAATATAGCAGGTACAAAAAACACAAAAAAGACTATAGGCTGTGAAAAAAAGAACACAACAGTAGTACAAGAGTGGGAGGGGAAGAAACAAAATCTTACTATTTTGCTTCACAGGGGACAAACACTGACACAAGTTCGGTGATCGTAATATTGTCTGTCGGAGCCAACGTGCAACTGGGGTCGCCACTGTCAGACACTCGCCTATAGCGTCGACGAAAATCAGTCTGACTTAAAAAAGAGAGTCCCCACCCCACCCGCCTTTGGTTAGCAATACACTTTTATATTATTTACATAAAATTCATTCAGCTTTGCTTTTGCAAAACTATATGAACATATTTCAAATAAACACATTAGCATGTCTTAACAGACTCAGAAAGTACCTTTAAAACTTTTTGAATTAAGCATTTGATTATTCGATTTTCACAAAGCCCTATATGATTCTCAAAGACATATAACAGTTTTTTTTTCCAGCTTCAGCCACAGGCAGCGTCATGGTTTTCAGTCTTCATTACCTTTTGTACCTTATAACAAATACAAACTACGCCTGTGCCCTTCTCGATAAAAGGGAGACTACTTGCCCATACTCTATCTGGGAGAAAATTCCCGAAAAGGAAAGATAAACAAGTTGATCATTTCAGATAGTATCATTCGTTATCTAAATAATATTAAACCCTCATTTCATTAGGATAAGATAAGATAATGTTGCTTATAGCCCAGCCGACCGCAAAGGGCCACATCAGGGCTGTCACCACGTTAAGATCAACTCACAAGTCATTCATTCACACAATTCTTTAAAATACATCGAAAAACCATCCGAAAGTTTGTTAAAAATCTTTTCACTGTAAAAACTCAGATCCGATGAAAAATATTAATCTCTTTCAAAAACTCAAAGATCGCGTCAGGACATCTCTGAACAAGGTTTTCATGGAATCTGCCGTAAAATGTCTATGTCTCACATCGTGCAAGTCTCAACACTCTAGAAAAACATGTTTCATTGTGAGTGGCACATGACATGGAATGCACCACGGAGAATGGGTAAATTACGAGTGGCCGGTGTGCAGCCGGCACAGAACTGTTTCTTCTTTATGACCACCAGACGAAGATGAGAGGAACTCCTTAAGGTTTGGACGGATCTGAAAGAGTTTGTTATCCGTCTGTGTCTTCCGTTAATTATGGGTTTCAGATCTGAGCAGGGGATATATATGTTTGACGGTTTCTCTGTTGTGGCATTCTTGGCTAAACTATCAACCATTTCGTTCCCTCCGATGCCAACATGACCAGGAATCCAAGCCAGAATAATGTTGTAACCATCCACTTTCAACTTGGTCAAGAGTTCAAAAAGTTTAAAAGTTCTGGGTTCTGAAGGTTGCGGCAGCTGTGGCCTCCAACGCTGACAGTAAATCTGACAGAACCAGAAAGTCCCTCTTCTTAGAATGTGAGATTATCTTCAATGCGAGAACCAGAGCAGTGAGTTCAGCGGAATAGACAAAAGCATCTGGAGGTATATGTTCTAACAGTATCTGAGAAGGAGCCCCAGGGCAATAGGCTGCACAGGCCACTCCATCCTCAGACTTGGAACCGTCAGTGAAAATTTTCAGATAAGAGGGAAATTTTGAACAGAGGTCAGCATACAATGCCTTGTATGCCAGAGAGCTGGTAGACTCTTTACGAAAAGCTGCAAGATCAAAACAAATCTCTGGTGTGAAAAAGGTCCACGGAGGCTCATCTGGAAACTTGGAAAAATCGGACACAACTCCTAGGTCTAGACCTGCATTCCGCACGTGAGGCTGCATACGAAGACCAAACGGCGGAATACAGTTAGGGTTGTTTTCAAATTTACTTTGGAACAGAGGGTCAAAAACACAGTCATAGGCAGGGTTTTCTGGTTCCGAGAACAGTCTGATATAATAATTCAAGGACAGTTTCAGCCTGCGGTTGGACAGTGAGGATTCACCTGCCTCTGCGTACAGGCTGTACACAGGGGTGGTGCGGAATGCTCCAAGACAGAGACGAAGCCCTTGATGGTGGATAGGGTCCAAGAGTTTTAGGTAAGATGATCTTGCAGAGCCATACACAGCACAACCATAGTCCAGTTTGGAACGGACCAAGGCTCTGTAGAGGTGCAGCAAAGTTTTCTTATCAGCGCCCCAGTCAGTGTGCGCTACGACCCACAGAATATTCAGTGCTTTCTGGCAAGCAGTTTTGAGGTTTTTAATGTGGCTGAGAAAGTTAAGTTTCTGGTCAAAATTAACTCCTAGAAATTTGGCCTCTTTGACAGCTGGAATGGGAGATTTCCCTATTTGAATTTCAGGATCTGGAAAAAAAAATGACGGAAATTATAGAAGTGAATGCGCTGTGTCTTTGTAGGAGAAAAGGTGAAAGCGTTTTCATCCGCCCACTGATGAATTTATCCACACAATGCTGGAGCCTGCGCTGGATACTCGGGTACAGGCTTTCAGTTGCGTAGACAGCAAAATCATCCACAAACAATGAGCAGTCTGAACCCTGCTGAACTGATTTGACAATTTTCAAAATGGAGTGACTGATGAACCTTCCACCCCCACCCCCCACCCCCCACCCCCCACCCCCCACCCCCCCACCCCCCACCCCCCACCCCCACCCCCCACCCCCCACCCCATAGTGGATGAAGAGATATGAGCTCTCCTTCTCTTGCCCCCCTTCCCTCCCCCCCACCCCATAGTGGATGAAGAGATATGAGCTCTCCTTCTCTTGCCCCCTTCCCCCCCCACAAACACATTACCCTCCTCCCCCCCATTCCCCCCCCTTTTTCCACCTCAACCCCCCCCCCCCCCCCCCGATCATACCTTATCACCCATTTATCTTCCATCCCCTTCCCTCCCTAACATTACCCACACACCTTCACAACTACCCACGCATAACTACCACTACCTCTTTCATCACCCAACGAAATCATTTATTTTATTCACCTAAACCCTTTTTTTTTCCTCAGTAGTTCCCCCCCCCCTTTTCCCCCTTACCATTATTATCAATCCACCATTACCACAACCGTCACAAAGATATCACACCATCCCAATAAACTAGACACACAACCCTATCATATCACACACACACACCTCCCCCTACACAACCCCCCCCCCTCCTTTTCCTCTCCCATAATACCCCATGTCATTTCTGCCTACCGGCTATTCTCCCCACCACATGGACAACAGATGAGTCATTTTTCGTTCTTTTTTTCGTTTTTCGTTCTTTGTTTGTACTGTCCCAAATGTTATATGTGATTTATTTTTTCGCCTGAAGAAGACCCAAGTGGTTGAAATGCATCGTGTCTTGTCATGTGCTTTGTTTGTCATGTCATTGGCGGTAAGAAACAAACTCTATTCTAAATTTTGATTTGACAATGTTGTTGATCTTGATGCTAAAGAGGGCAGGAGACAGTATGCTCCCTTGTGGAACACCCAACTACTGCTTGTGAACATCAGAGAGAGTGGTGCCAACCCGGACCTGAAAGTCTCGTTCTGCCAAAACATTGTATGAAAAGTGGAAGATGACCTCGAAAACCAAGATCGTGGAGATCATGAAGTATCCCTGACTTCCCGGTGGTATCGTAGGCCTTCTCCAAGTCGAAGAAAATTGCCACTGCATGCTGTTTGTTCAGAAAGGCGTTCCAAAGTGTAGATTCCAGACGAATCAAATGGTCAACTGTAGTCCGATGTTTGCGGAAACCACACTGTTCTTTCG
>CM031623.1:247480-248560 GCA_018398815.1 Conus ventricosus | reverse complement strand
AAAAACCACGACTGGATGGTGCCACGTGCGGTTGAGGCCACGCTCTGGCTGAGACCACGTGACATGGGAAGTGTGCCACGCTGTGGCCTGGTTGAGGCCACACCCTGGCTGGATCGCGGACTGGATGGTGCCACGCGCTGGTCGAGGCCAACGCCCTGGTCGGGACCGCGGACTGGTAGAGGAGCCCGCCGTCTTGACTGGCCGGCCCTGACCCCCGTCCAGGACCTCCAGTAACAGCGCCACGTTTCCCACCCCCCCCCCCCCCCCCCTCCGGGACACGCTCTTCACTGCCTGCTTGTGAGTCGAAGGTGTCGGCTTTGAGCGACTCCCTGCGAGAACCGACCCTGTTCGGAGCACCTAGTGCGACAGGGTGCTCCCAGTAGACTTGACAGAGGCAGGGTGTGGACGCACTCCATGGTGTTAGAAGGGATCGATAGCTGGAAATGTTTCTTTATAATTGTGTATATGTCATATGTGTTGGAATGCTGTAATTGTGATTGTGTACGTCGTATGGTGAAATGTTTATTTATAATCGTGCATGTTGTGGTGTTGGAGTGCTTGATTGTGATTGTGCATGTTGTGTACGTTGGAGTGCTTGATTGTGATTGTGCATGTTGTGTGTGTTGGAATGCTTATTTTGCTGGTGTGAATAAATGGGGTGTTGTATCGTAATCTTTATTGTGTGGTCCTTGCGGGCGTGTGAGGTCAGTCCCTCCCTTCACTCCCACCTAGAACCGATCCTGTCAGGGCAGACCTCCAGGGTCGGTCGTGACAATCGATTAACTGATTATAACGTTTTCCCATGATTTCGTGTACTAACTGTGGCCTCATTTTTACTTGGGATATCAGGTTGTGATTCTGAGGTCCCCCCCCCCCCCCCCCCCCCCCCAAGATAGGGAGTACTGATTATGGCTTTTTTTCACATGATATGTTATGATCATGATTTTTTTTTTGCGTGATGTAAGGCACTGATTACGTCTCTTCAGCATGGTAACGTGTACTTATTTTACCTTGTGTCATGTGATATTGGGTTCTTATTATGACTTTTCTCACGGATGTTTTGGAACTGATTATTAGGTG
>CM031623.1:232480-242480 GCA_018398815.1 Conus ventricosus | reverse complement strand
CGAACTATCTCTTTTAAATGCAGCCCATTTTTGTAAATCAGTAAGGGAATATCGGCTGCCTTTTTGCTCTCTCTCTCTCTCTCTCTCTCCTCTCTCTCTCTCTCTCTGTCAATTTACATTGTCGAAACCTTCACTCTGGTCCGTTAAGGGCATTTTACAAATTACCATTAGCAAACTTAATTGGGGGAGAAGTGTTTATATATCCTGAATGAAACGTTTTGAGGATGTTCACATGGAGTGATTACATAAAGTTTGATCTAAAAGCGATTTCATAGAGAGAGAGAGAGAGAGAAGAGAGAGAGAGAGAGAGAGAGAGAGAGAGACAGACAGACAGACAGACAAACAAACAGAAATACATGTGTTTGTCCATATGTTACATTGTCTGTGTTAAAGGTTGAATGTTATTTTGCCATGAACTGGATAATCATGTATGGAACTGGAAAATTGACTGGCGATTGACATGACAAACTGACCGACAACCGACACTGATTGTATTTTGACACACGTGAGACGACCATTGTTACTTCGATGGTCATTGGCGAGCGAGCGCTGATAGCTGAAAGCTTCGCAATCCTTCCTGGGCCACTTAAACTCGGTCATCTATGGTTCTGGTGAAATCTCGGTCTCTTCAGATTACGTCGAGTCAGCATTGTCGTTTTTTTTTTCTTCTTCTCTTTTTGTTTGTTTGTTTTTGTCTTTCTATCTTTCTTCGAGCGAGGTTTCTAGCTGTGGAGGCTGGAAAATCGTGCGTTCGTTTGTTTCCCTTGCGTTTCACTCCGACGCCGAGGAAAAGCAAATGTAAGAACCAATCAGCATTTCGTTTCCAACAAGCTGGATGTGAGCCTTTTTTGGTTGGCTGACTGGTGAACAAAGCTATGTAAAGGGAAAGCACTCTTCACAGAGGTGTATCCCGTACAGTTTCGTGGATAAAGTCATCGTCTAAAGCGAGACTCCTCACTTTAAAATCGATGCGTGTACATGCCCTTTAGTTCATTATCTTTACGCGTTTACGCCCCTTTGCTTTTTGTCGTGTTGTGATTTTCGATTTCAGTGTGTAATACAGCTCCATGTGTACTTGACCTGAAATCCCGTCGTAGCGTGTTAGTATACTAGATAGACTACATGAAGAGCTGCTAGTAAATGACGTCATACAAGAAATATGGTCCTACATGACGCCATAAAGAAGTGATGTTCATTCATGATGATGTTTGAAGCGCCATTCCTAAATAAGCCAAAACGCAAGTGCTGTTCCTAAATTAGACAAAACGGAAGTCCTATTTCTAAATGAGACCACATGGCAGTCTAGTTTCTAAATATGCCCATTCAGAAATTCTGTTTCAAAATGAGACGATACAAAAGTTCTGTTTCTAAATAAATCGTACAGAAATTATGTTTTAAAAAAAAACATATAGCAGTCTTCTTTCTCAATAAAACAATTCAGATGTTCTGTTTTTAAACAAGACGGTACAAAAGTCTTGTTTTTAAATAGGGCCGTATAGTAATCCTCTTTCTTAATTAGACTATTCAGAGATCATACAGAAGCCCTGCTTGTTACTGTTTTGTTATGCCATACAGAGATTCTGTTCCTAAATAAGGTCAGAAGAACTGTCGTTACTATACAAGGCCATACAACGACGTTGATACCAATTGAAGACGTACACAAGTGATGCTAGCAAATAAGGCTATTTTCAAGTAATACTCTGAAACCAGCCTTCACAGAAATGTTGTTCCTAAATAGATCCAAACTAATACGTGTTTACTAAGTAATACCACAGAAGTATTGTTTCTGAATAGATCCATGCTAATGCGTTGTTACTAAGTAATACCACATAAATGTGTCCTGAATAGATCCATATTAATGGGTTGTTACTAAGTAAATACAAGTGTTGTTTCTGAATAGATCCATACTACAGCCCTGATGTGGCCCTTTGCAGTCGGCTGGCTATAAGCAACATTATCTTATCTTATCTTATCCATACTAATGGGCTGTATAAGTAATACCACACAAGTGTTTTTTTCTGAATAATCCATACTGATGGGTTTTACTAAGTAATACCACACAAGTGTTTTTCTGAATAGATCCATACTAATGGGTTGTTACTAAGTAATACCACACACGTGTTGTTTCTGAATAGATCCATACTAATGGGCTGTTATAAGTAATAACCACACAAGTGTTGTTTCTGAATAGATCCATACTAATGGGTTGTTACTAAGTAAAACCACACATTTTGTTTCTAAATAGATCCATACTAATGGGTTGTTATAAGTAAACCACACAAGTGTTGTTTTTCGAATAGATCCATACTAATGGGTTGTTAGTAATACCACACATGTGTTGTTTCTGAACAGATCCATACTAATGGGTTGTTATAAATAATACCACACAAGTGTTGTTTTCTGAATAGATCCATACAATGGGTTGTTTATAAGTAATACCACACATGTGTTGTTTCTGAATAGATCCATACTAATGGGTTGTTATAAGTAATAACCACACATGTTTTTGTTTCTGAATAGATCCATACTAAGGGGTTTTTATAAGTAATACCACACAAGTGTGTTTCTGAATAGATCCATACTAATGGGTTGTATAAGTAATACCACACAAGTGTTGTTTCTGAATAAGACCATTGAGCGAAGGGACTTTTAATGTAAAGCAGCTGCTGCCAGAGTATCTTCATGTCTGCTTGTCCTTTCAGATCTGTGCATGCTACATGAATGCCTCATCCAGTTTGCCTATCTGTCTGTCTGTCTGTCTGTCTGTCGTCGTCTGTCTGTCTGTCTCTCTCTCTCTCTCTCTCATCTCCTCTCTCTCCTCCTCTCTCTCTCTCTCTCTCTCTCTCTCTCTCTCTCTCTTTCTCTCTCTCCCCCACCCACTGCGTTCGTTTGATAGTGGTGTTGACAGCAGTTTATTTGTATTGAATTTTGTATTACCATGCGATTTCTTGTTTTGTTTGTTCTTGTTCTTCCGACACGTATTTGCCTTGATTTGCTATGAATTACTTCTTTCCTTTTGCCCCAGGATTGAGTGGAAAAAAAACCATGTATATTGCTTATCTCATTACCCTGGTTAAATAGAATTTCGTTTTGTTTCGTTTCGTTCGCTCCTCCTCTCTCTCCTCTCTCTCTCTCTCTCTCCTCTCTCTCTCCTCTCTCTCTCTCTCTCTCTCTCTCTCTCTGAGTGTGAATGTTTGTGATAATTGAATCCATCGCTGACTCTTCGTGTGACTGATCAGCGTGAAACGTTCATATGGATGAGTGAACAGGTCAGAGTGAAACGTTCATATGGATGAGTGAACAGGTCAGAGGAAACGTTTCATAAAGGATGAGTGAACAGGTCAGAGTGAAACGTTCATATGGATGAGTGAACAGGTCAGAGTGAAACGTTCATATGGTGAGTGAACAGGGCAGAGTGAAACGTTCATATGGATGAGCGAACAGGTCAGCGTGAAACGTTCATATGGATGAGTGAACAGGTCAGAGTGAAACGTTCATATGGATGGGTGAACAGGTCAGAGTAACGGTTTGAACGTACAAGTTACAGATAAACACCATGAGAAAATGTTAAAAGCTCCTCACATTCTCGTTTCAATTCGTTTTCAGATGTGGCGTGCGTTGTGCCCTGGCCCTGCTTCTGAGCAGCGAATCCATCTTCTTCACACAGCAGCACAGGCTGGTCACCGTTGAAACAGAGGTGCCGACGTTGACCAATGAACAGAGGGTGCAGATGATGACCAATGAACAGAGGGTGCAGATGTTGACCAATGAACAGAGGGTGCAGATGATGACCAGTGCATCAGAAGTGTGTGGATGTTGACCAATGAACAGAGGTGCAGATGATGACCAGTGCATCAGAAGTGTGTGGATGTTGACCAATGAACAGAGGGTGCAGATGATGACCAGTGCATCAAAGTGTTGGATGTTGACCAATGAACAGAGGGTGCAGATGATGACCAGTGCATCAGAAGTGTGGGGATGTTGACCGACACGCAGTGATGTGAGCCAGAGTCTGAGTTTAGCCGGAAATTCGTGGAAATGATAAAGTCAGAGTATTGAGTGTAACGGGCACAAACTGTTGTAACAATGACATCTGAGACCTGGGTGTAACCTGGAGTACGTTACGGTGAGAAGGACGTCAGTGTTGTGAGTGTTACACGTCACATGATGATGCAATAAGGACAGCATATCTGAGTGTGACCTGTCACGTGATGTTGTAACCAGGACCTCGATAAACCTGAGTATAATCTTCAATGTAGTGTTGTAACAAGAACGTCGGTAATTTGAGTGTAACCTGCCAACTGATGCTGTAACCAGACGTCAGAAATCTGAACGTTACCTTCATTATCGTGATACAGCAAATACATAGGTAACTTGGGTGTAGCCTGGCTCATAATGTAACAAGTAAATCAAAAACCGGAGTGTATCCTCTCACGTGATGTTGTAACCAGGACGTCGGTAATTTGAGTGTAGCCTGGCTCATACATCATGTGACCAATCAGTCGGCAACCGAAGTGTCATCAAACGCCAGGGGAGGTAAGCAGCACAGCAGTGACGTGTGAGTGGAACCAGTGATGGGGAAGAAAAGGGACGTCACTCGCAGACGGACGCCTCAAAGGGTCAGAGAAGAGAGTTCACTCCGGACGGGACGAAGGCGACGATGTGGTGTGTTTCCTTGTCTCTTTTGTCTGTCTCTCTGTCTGTCTGTCCGTCTGACTGTTGGTGTGTCTGTCTGTGTGTCTGTCTGTCTGTCTGTCCCGTCTATCTGTCTGTCTACCTGCCTCCTACCTGTCTGTTCGTCTCTCTCTCTCTCCTCTCTCTCTCTCCCCTCTCTCTCTCTCTCTCTCTCTCTCTCTCTCTCTCTCTCTCTCTTTTGTCTGGTGTGTAGTGTGGTGTGTGTGTGGTGTGTATGTGTGTCTGTGTGTGTGTTTGAGTGTGTGTTTGTGTGTGTGTATGTGCGCGCACGTGTGTGTCTGTGTGTGTGTGTGTGTGTGTGTGTGTGTGTGTGTGTGTGTGTGTGCACGCGCATTCGCACACGCGCGTGTGTGTTTGTGCGTATGTGTGTGTGTGTGGTGTTGTGTGTGTGTGTGTGTGTGTGTGTGTGTGACGCTGTCTGCTGATGTCCCCTATCCCCTTCCAATATCAATCACTGTCAGACTGCCCTCTCTATCCAGGTGTCCTTGGTGCCCCCCCCCCCCCCTCCCCATCCCCCTTCCATTATCAATCACTGTCAGACTGCCCTCTCTATCCAGGTGTCCTTGTTTCCCCCCCTCCCCCCCTGTCCCTTCCAATATCAATCACTGTCAGACTGCCCTCTCTATCCAGGTGTCCTTGGTGCCCCCCCCCCCCCATCCCCCTTCAAATATCAATCACTGTCAGACTGCCCTCTCTATCCAGGTGTCCTTGGTGCCCCCCCCCCCCCCATCCCCCTTCCACTATCAATCACTGTCAGACTGCCCTCTCTATCCAGGTGTCCTTGGTGCCCCCCCCCCCCCCCCCATCCCCCTTCCAATACCAATCACTGTCAGACTGCCCTCTCTATCCAGGTGTCCTTGGTGCCCCCCCCCCCCCCCCCATCCCCCTTCCAATATCAATCACTGTCAGACTGCCCTCTCTATCCAGGTGTCCTTGGTGCCCCCCAACCCCATCCCCCTTCCACTATCAATCACTGTCAGACTGGCCCCCTCTATCCAGGTGTCCTTGGTGCCCCCCCCCCCATCCCCGGGCCCCCCCCCCCATCCCCCTTCCAATATCAATCACTGTCAGACTGCCCCTCCTATCCAGTTGTCCTTGGTGCCCCCCCCCCCCCCCCCATCCCCTTCCACATCAATCACTGTCAGACTGCCCTCTCTATCCAGGTGTCCTTGGTGCACCCCCCCCCATCCCCCTTCCACTATCAATCACTGTCAGACTGCCCTCTCTATCCAGGTGTCCTTGGTGCCCCCCCCCCCCCCCATCCCCCTTCCACTATCAATCACTGTCAGACTGCCCCTCTATCCCGGTGTCCTTGGTGCCCACCCCCCATCCCCCTTCCAATATCAATCACTGTCAGACCCGCCCTCTCTATCCAGGGGTCCTTGGGGGCCCCCCCCCCCCCATCCCCCTTCCACTTCAATCACTGTCAGACTGCCCTCTCTATCCAGGTGTCCTTGGTGCCCCCCCCCCCCCATCCCCCTTCCAATACCAATCACTGTCAGACCCGCCCTCTCTATCCAGGTGTCCTTGGTGCCCCCCATCCCCCTTCCAATATCAATCACTGTCAGACGCCCTCTCTATCCCGGTGTCCTTGTGTGCCCCCCCCCCCCCATCCCCTTCCACTATCAATCACGTTTAGACTGCCCTCTCTATCCAGGTTCCTTGGTGCCCCCCCCCCCCCCCCATCCCCCTTCCCCAAAACCAATCACTGTCAGACTGCCCTCTCTATCCAGGTGTCCTTGGGGCCCCCCCATCCCCCTTCCAATACCAATACGTCAGACTGCCCTCTCTATCCAGGTGTCCTTGGTGCCCCCCCCATCCCCCTTCCAATATCAATCACTGTCAGACTGCCCTCTCTATCCAGGTGTCCTTTGGGGCCCCCCCCAACCCCATCCCCCTTCCACTATCAATCACTGTCAGACTGCCCTCTCTATCCAGGTGTCCTAGGTGCCCCCCCCCCCCCCCATCCCCCTTCCACTATCAATCACTGTTTAGACTGCCCTCTCTATCCAGGTGTCCTTGGTGCCCCCCCCCCATCCCCCTTCCAGTATCAATCACTGTCAAACTGCCCTCTCTATCCAGGTGTCCTTGGTGCCCCCCCCCCCCCCATCCCCCTTCCACTATCAATCACTGTCAGACTGCCCTCTCTATCCAGGTGTCCTTGGTTTCAAACCCCCCCCCCCATCCCCTTCCAATATCAATCACTGTCAGACTGCCCCTTATCCAGGTGTCCTTGGTGCCCCCCCCCCCCCATCCCCCTTCCACTATCAATCACTGTCAGACTGCCCCTCTATCCAGGTGTCCTTGGTGCCCCCCCCCCCCCCCCCCTCCCCCTTCCAATATCAATCACTGTCAGACTGGGCCCCCCTCTATCCAGGTGTCCTTGGTGCCCCCCCCCATCCCCCCTTTCCAAAACAATCACTGTCAGACTGCCCCTCTATCCAGGTGTCCTTGGTGCCCCCCCCCCCATCCACCTTCCACTATCAATCACTGTCAGACTTTCCCTCTCTATCCAGGTGTCCTTGGTCCCCCCCCCCCCCATCCCCTTCCATTATCAATCCTGTCCCGACTGCCCTCTCTATCCAGGTGTCCTTGGTGCCCCCCCCCCCCCATCCCCTTCCACTATCAAACACTGTCAGACTGCCCTCTCTATCCAGGTGTCCTGGTGCCCCCCCCCCCCCCCTACCCCTTCCACTATCAATCACTGTCGAAATGCCCTCTCTATCCAGGTGTCCTTGGTGCACCCCCCCCCCTCCCCCTTCCACTATCAATCACTGTCAGACTGTCCTCTCTATCCAGGTGTCCTTGGTGCCCCCCCCCCCATCCCCCCCCATCCCCCTTCCAATATCAATCACTGTCAGACTGCCCTCTCTATCCAGGTGTCCTTGGTGCCCCCCCCCCCCCCCATCCCCCTTCCACTATCAAACACTGTCAGACTGCCCTCTCTATCCAGGTGTCCTTGGGGCCCCCCCATCCCCCTTTCCCAAAATCAATCACTGTCAGACTGCCCTCTCTATCCCCGGGGTTTCCTTGGTGCCCCCCCCCCCCCCCCCCCCCCATCCTCCTTCCAATATCAATCACTGTCAGACTGCCCTCTCTATCCAGGTATCCTTGGTGCCCCCCCCCCATCCCCCCTTTCCCAAAATCAATCACTGTCAGACTGCCCTCTCTAACCATGTGTCCTTGGTGCCCCCCCCCATCTCCCTTCCAATATCAATCACTGTCAGACTGCCCTCTCTATCCAGGTGTCCCCTTTGGGGCCCCCCCCATCCCCCCTTCCAATATCAATCACTGTCAAGACTGCCCTCTCTATCCAGTTGTCCTTGGGCCCCCCCCCCCATCCCCCTTCCAATATCAATCACTGTCAGACTGCCCTCCTATCCAGGTGTCCTTGGTGCCCCCCCCCCACCCCCCCTATCCCCCTTCCAATATCAATCACTGTCGACCCGCCCTCTCTATCCAGGGGTCCTTGTTTCCCCCCTCCCCCCATCCCCCGTCCAATATCAATACCTGTCAGACTGCCCTCTCTCCATGTGTCCCCTTGGGGGCCCCCCCCCCCCCCCCCACCCCCCTTCCAATATCAATACCTGTCAGACTGCCCTCTCTATTCAGGTGTCCTTGGTGCCCCCCCCCCCCCCCCCTCCCATCCCACTTCCAATATCAATACCTGTCAGACTGCCTCTCTATTTAGGTGTCCTTGGTGCCCCCCCCCCCCCCAGTCCCCCATCCCCCTTCCACTAATCAATCACTGTCAGACTGCCCTCTCTATCCAGGTCCTTGGCCCCCCCCCCCCCCCCATCGCCCTTCCACTATCAATCACTGTCAGACTGCCCTCTCTATCCAGGTGTCCTTGTGCCCCCCCCCCCCCATCCCCCTTCCACTATCAATCACTGTCAGACTGCCCTCTCTATCCAGGTGTCCCCCTTGGGGCCCCCCCCCCCTCCCCCATCCCCCTTCCATTATCAATCACTGTCAGACTGCCCTCTCTATCCAGGTGTCCTTGGAGCCCCCCCCGCCCCCCCCTCCCCCATCCCCCTTCCATTATCAATCACGTCAGACTGGCCCTCTCTATCCAGGTGTCGTTGGTGCCAGACGGAGGCTGGGGGGGTGGGTGCGCCGCCTCCTTCATGGCCAACTTTATCATTTACGGCACCATGTTCTCCTTCGGGATCCTCCTCCTGGAACTGCTGGGCGACCTCAAGCAGACCAAGGCGGTGACCTCCTGGGGGGTCGGCCCAGCTGGGCATGAGCATGAGATGGGTTAGTGGGACGGCTGTCTTTTCTGTCTTTCTTGGGCAAAGATGATGGGTTAGTGGGATGGCTGTCTTTTCCTTGCCTTTCTTGGCCATGAGCATGATGATGGGTTTTGTGGAATGGCTGTGTTTTCTGTCTTTCTTGGGCATGAGCATGATGATGGGTTAATGGGATGGCTGTCTTTTCTGTCTTTCTTGGGGATGAGCATGATGATGGGGTTTAAAGGGATGGCTGTCTTTTCTGTCTTTTCTTGGGCATGGGCATGATGATGGGGTTTGTGGGATGGCTGTCTTTTCTGTCTTTCTTGGGCATGAGCGTGATGATGGGTTAGTGGGATGGCTGTCTTTTCTGTCTTTCTTGGGCATGAGCATGATGATGGATTAGTGGGGTGGCTGTCTTTTCTGTCTTTCTTGGGCATGATGATGGTTGGTGGATGGCTGTCTTTTCTGTCTTTTTGGGCATGAGATGGGTTTTTGGTATGGCTGTCTTTTCTGTCTTTTTGGGCATGATGATGGGTTGGTGGGATGGCTGTCTTTTCTGTCTTTCTTGGGCATGGGCATGAGATGGGTTAGTGGGGGTGACCTTACCTTCCTTCCTTCCATCCTTCCTTCCTTCTGTCATTCCCCGCATTTCCTCTGTTCTGATTTGACTTCTTCCCTTTGTTCCTTCTTCACCTCCTCCTTTCTCTTTTCATTCTTTCCTCCTCTCCCGTCTTTCTCTTTTTTTCCTTCTTTCTTCCGCCCATCTCTTTCCTCTCTTTTTCCTTCCTTCCCTTCTTCCTTTTTTTTTATTTCTCCCTTTCTTTTCCCATCTCTTTCTGCCGTTCGTCGTCCTTTCTGGGTTTTTGTTGTTGTTGTTTTTTCACTCTCTTCTTCGGTTGTTTTTTTTTCTAACATTAGCATCCCAGTTTCCTTTCTAATTTCGTTTTTTTCCCCTGTTCTTGCTTATATACTCTCTTTCTTATTTTCTCACCCACCTACCCACCACTGTTTTTTGTTTTTCTACCGCACGTCCTCCACGTAAGAGAGTTTTTATATAGCGCCTATCCCCG
>CM031623.1:219980-227480 GCA_018398815.1 Conus ventricosus | reverse complement strand
CTTTATTCACCGTGTGCTCCCTGACGATGAATCTTGGAGCTTGCCTTTTAGCTTTATTCACCGTGTGCTCCCTGACGATGAATCTTGGGGCTTGCCTCTTAGCTTTGCTCGGCGATTTCTTGGCATAATACCGATAAAGCCAGGTGGGATGCCAAATCATTGTATTCTTTACTCACTGACCTTCGCCTCCATCGGTACCAGTGTGTGACAGGTGATAGCTGTTTGCAGAGGTCTGAGGAGATGTTTGCACGACACTGCTCTGGCACCTGTAGGTTTTCTTCTCCCGTCTGCTTGGTTCCGTTTTTAGTTGTGTGTAATTTTACACACACACACACACACACACACACACACACACACACACACACACACACACACACACACACACTTAGCCAACCAACCAACCAACAACAACCAACCAACCAACCAACCAAAGGAACCAGCGTGTTGTGCAGGTCCGTTGGTCAGCGTGGTGCTGAAGCGGTGGTCCATCCGTCAGGTCACTGTGGCCGGCACCGTGCTGTCCACGCTGGCCTTCATCGCCTCTGTCTTCGCCCCGAATATCTACGTCCTCATCCTCATGTACGGCGTCATTGGAGGTGAGAGCAACGAGCGTTCTGCTAATGGACAGAGGAGAGTGCTGTTCTTGACTCACGTGTGAACCAGAGTTAGTCTGTTTGATCGGCTTGCTTCGTGTGCGTGCGTGCGTGAGTACGTGCGTGCGTGCGTGCGTGGGTGATTGTGGTTCATTATCACTGGCTTTTATCTTCGCAGGTGTTGGTACACACAAAGTCGGCCGAATGATGAATATTGTTTGTACCTTCCCAGCAGTTCCCTGCATGAATATGTCACAGGAGATGAAGGCCGTGTATGTGTAATAAACTTTTCCAGCCTCATATTCGATACATTGAAAGACACAGAGGTCGATTATAGCTGTATGTAAAGAGATTGAATGGCAAGCAATCGAACAGCTGTCAGTATCATTATTTCATACTACCAGGATAAAGTAATTTAGTGCAATTTCAAACTCTGAAGTAGACGCACATGAATACTTTACTAAAGACAGCACTACGATGTGCCATATACGAATACGTACGAGTATATAATCTACGGTTAAGCAGCTGAATGAAGCCGCACAAACAAGCAAATAAAAGGAAAAGGAAAATAAATCAACGAATACATGAATTTGTGTGAGGTAAAACAAAACAAATAGCTGTTACTTATCAGGGAAACATCTTCAATGGGCGCATTAAAGGAAATAAGATGTTATATGCCTAACATCAGAGTAATCCGAGACGTACCTTTAGAACAAGTCTGAACTAAACCTGACAGCGGTTTTTACTTTCTGGCTGTTGACGCAAGGAGTCTGCCAGAACTAGGTTACTGGTAGTGTACATTCGCTTTCCCACCCTACATTGAAAGCACCCAGTAAGACAACCTACCCACCTCAGTCAGTACCTAGGCCACATACGCTACGTCACAGCTGGTAGGCCCCGAGACCAGACTGTTCAGGGACTACAAAGAGATTTTTTTTTTAAAGAAGCCAAAGAACAGTGAATCAATGAACAGACGATAAAAGATTTGGAAGAGGATTTCATTGACATGACTTTGCAAATGCAATGCCTGAGCATCAACCATACACGCTGTCAGGGTTTGGATATCTACCTGCGTCACGACGAGAACTGTTCTTCGTCTTCTTTGAGAACATCATTACTACGAGAAGTGTCCTTTGTCTTCTGTGAGAACATGTATAACTACGTGAACTGTCCTCTGTCTTCTGTGAGAACATGTATGACTACGTGAACTGTCCTCTATCTTCTGTGAGAACATGTATGACTACGTGAACTGTCCTCTGTCTTCTGTGAGAACATGTATGACTACGTGAACTGTCCTTTGTCTTCTGTGAGAACATGTATGCCTACGTGAACTGTCCTCTATCTTCTGTGAGAACATGTATGACTACGAGAACAAGACGACAAGAGCAGCGGTTGCTATGGATTAGCGCACCGCAGTGTCTCCTCTTGTTGGGGACCTCTAGGCGTCTGACCTGAAAGGGCTCTGTGGACTGCCGACCTTAGGGCTGTTTCAGCAAGTGACGTTGCTTCTGTCTGTCTGCACTGGCGTCATTGAATTCACAGCATTCATACCGCTATGCCCCCCCCCCCCCCTACTTCCCCGCCCCACCTCCCTGTTTTCCCTCCCTTATCCAGCCGTCTCTCCTTCCCTCGACAGAGTCTTCAATGGCACAGATTGAATATAAAAATAAAAATAAAAACAGAACAACGATGCCAACCGTCAACTTTGGCACTGGTGAGAGCAACGCATAGAAGACCCACTTTACAATTATGTGTGTGTGTGTGTGTGTGTGTGTGTGTGTGTGTGTGTGTGTGTGTGTGTGTGTGTTTGTTGTTGTTGTTGTTGTTGTTGTTGTTGTTGATTTATAGTCTGTTCACACTTGGTGATATTAGACTTTACAAGGGGGAGGGAGGGGGGAGTGGGGGTTGGGGGAGGGGCACAGAGGAGGACGGGGGGAGGGGGGGGGGGGGGGGTAAGAAATAATGTCAAGAAACAGCACACACTTAAATGTAAACAACACTATCATAATTATAAAATATGCTAATTTCAGATTTGAGATAATTTTTGCAACCTCAACAATTTCTGAGTTGAAAGAAATTGCGCGAGCCGGTTTAGATTCGAAATTTCAATGTTTGCTTTTGAATACAGAGCATTTAAAATGGGGCAATGGAAAAGTATGTATTCACCAGATAATGGCTTAGAACATGCACACGCTATATTTTGGGAATATTTAGTCTTCCAAGAGTTCAAACGTATCTTGTGTATTAAACTAGAAATATGTCTAGGATATGTTTCCATTACACATTTATCTTGAGACTTCTCCAGTCGGAAACAGCTTTCCATAACGAATGCATTTCATATATATCTAACTTCAAATTACTTTTTGCAGCATTGCCCATTACCTGCTTCTGGCTAGTTCATCGCTATTTCATTCCAATAAATGCCACAGTGTGAAGGGACCCAGCAGAAGACTATATTAATTCCTGTGGAAATAATGTAATTAATTAGATGCTTTATTTCAAAGATTACATCTTTCCTTCTTTTAACATCCAGACTTTCAAACTAACACTGCCTTAGAATCAACACAAAATAAAATGTTACAGAAAGAATGATTACTATCACAAATAAAGAGTAATGCCATAAGAATAGCATACAATTTCTGCCGTAACAATAGAAATCCTTTTCCAAGGCTGTATGCTTTTGAACTTTTAAAGCCGGAATAACAAAACCTGAACCTGCACTAACAGGCAAACGGAACCATCCGTAATTTTTTTTTTAATGATTTGAATATTTGTTTTCTAAGTTTTCTCTCACTTTAGAAGTTTTAATGTTATCATTTTTCCGGACATTAGTGTAATCGACATCAAAGATAGCTTGTCTATGTTCCCATGGAGGCACCGGGGGAGACAACAGGAGCATGTGAGAGTGAAGCGACATCAATATTGCATTTTCAAAAGAATCTTTCGTGTAATTTCGAACGGGACAAACATAACCTAGCCGTTTGGGCTCTTTTGGGATATTCAATATTTGAATCCATCAAAACTTCGTTTTCGACTGAATTAGGTACTGAAAGACTTCTTGCAATATATTTGGCCACAGCTAATCTACGTTGATCTGACAGTGATAGCATATCAATTTCTTTGTACACTTCCAATGTGTTTGTGTGCACTGGGACACCAAGCGCTAATTGATAGCTTTGCTGTCTATACTTTGCAATTTTTTCAGTAGACTTTGAGGAGCTGAAAAATAAACTTCTTGTCCGATACACTAGTTTTGATCTTATTGGAGAAACAGCTAGGTGCAGGAGGGTTTTTGTATCTTGAGCCACGGTTGAATACAATAATTTTCAATAAGTTTAAACGTTTCCTTGTTTTAGCTATCAAAGCTTTCATGTAAAAACGCCAGTTAAGTTTTGGGGTAAAATTCACACCCAGAAATTTTATGTTTTGTGAGTACTGCAATTCAGAACCATTCAATTTGAAGCTTGGCAAATACATTGGATTGTCTCCATTATTGAAAAACATTAATTGTGTTTTTTCACCTGAGAGAGTAAGCCTGTTATTTTCCATAAAGTTGTTTAATTTATCTATCTCTAACTGATATATCTTCTGTATATGATTCGTAATTCTTTGCCAGTGTGCTTCGAATATTGTATTTATCCACATAGCAATGTCATCAACATATTGTACTAAACTCACACTTTTGATAATACCTTTGGAAGATCATAAATAAGAATGTTAAACAACATGGGGGCTGTAATAGAACCTGTGGAATTCCGATATCAGTGCTCTGAAAAGACGAGTAAACTTTCCCTATTCTTGTACATATGGATCTCTGCGATAAAAAAAAACTTTTAAAGTATTGAAACATCGTTCCATTAATTCCTATTTCTTTCAATTTATATAGTAGTCTAGCGTGCCAGATACTATCATACGCTTTTCTGATATCAAAAAAGGTGGCAAGTGCCTTTTCCGTCTAGCAAACTGCTTTTTAATTTGACTCGTAAGTTTCACCAAATGATCTTTGTACATCGACCTTGCGAAATCCCGCTTGATTCACTGGGATTATACTTTCTTTTTCACAAAAATATAAAAGACGTCTTTGGATAATCTTTTCTAACAACTTTCCAACGTGAGAGGTTAGTGCTATTGGCCTGTAGCTACCAATGTCTGACTGGGCTTACCTTGTTTGGAACTGGGACTACAACAGATCTCTTCCAGATACTAGGGAGAGTTCCATTAAACCAACATTTTTGGTAAAATGAATGCAGTAATCGTTTCCAATATGAAGGCAAGTGGTATAACAGTTGATATGATATACCATCTAGGCCAACAGCACTTGAATTTGAAGAAAAAAGATTCTAACGTCTCATAAAATTCATCATATGTAATAGGAGCGTTTAAATAATGGAAATGATTTGGTGGTGCACCCTGATAGATGGTTCGTTTTTCTTCTCCTCTCTAAAACACCTGATAGATGGACTGAGACTAGACAGCAAGTTATTTTCTGAAAATATTTTGACGAATACCTCAGCTTTCTCCTGTGAGGATGGAAGAGCATTATTATCTAACTTAATTGGGTATTGTTGCAAGCAATAACCATTTTTTCAATTTTTAACCATTTTCCAGACCTTATGGATATCTTTTGATTCCAATATTTTGGATCTACAAAATTCTGAGAAATGTATTCTTTTCGCTCGGGCAACGACCCTGTTACTGTTATTTTTGGCATGTTTCATCGCTAGGAAATTTTCATCTGTTCTTACTTTCAGCCAAGCTTTATAAGCTTCTTTTTTAAGAGCTACAGCTATCGCACAATCTAAATTCCACCATGAATTGCCAACATATTTCCACTGTTGGGCATCTTTACAAATAGGAATAGATTTTCCGGCAGCCTGTAAGACATGTCGACAAAACTCTGTATAATATGCATCTATACCTTCATTTTCACTAGTACGGAAATGTGTATTGGACAGGATCGATCCATACAGAGACCAATTTGCATTTTTATATGATTCTATCTCCATTTCTATCTTCTTCACTTTCAATATGCTCCTTTAACTGTATGATGATTGGGAAATGATCGCTGCCCAAAGTATCATCCTCTGTTGACCATACCGAGTTTACTGCCAACTCCGGAGAAATTAAAGATAAATCAATAGAAGTAGGTTTATGAGTGGAAATGTCTGGCAGTCTGGTAATACTACCATCGTTTAACAAAACCATTTGGAGTCAACATATTTTTCAACTAAACGGTTGCAAGTTTATGGTGGTGCAACCATATTCCCAAAATGGAGCATGCGCATTGAAATCTCCCAGTATTACCCATTTGTTGTTTGACAAAGGAGGGTTTTTTTTATCCAGTCTGTATTATCTGCCTTTGGGCCACTGGGATAGTAAGCAGAAAATGACGTTTAAATTTGTCTGCTTGTTCAGTTTTACAGTAACCCCAGTTGCGAAAACTTCAGCATTAGCAGGAGTAGGAGGGTTCAGAGGACAATAATTTAGATCCCTTCTCACATAAATGGCATGTTTGAATCTTTTTACCATCATTCCATAGTTATGTGTGTGTGTGTGTGTATGTGTGTGTGTGTGTGTGTGTGTGTGTGTGTGTGTGTGTTTGTGTTTGTGTGTGTGTGTGTGTGTGTGTGTGTGTGTGTGTGTGTGTGTGTGTGTTTGTCCTCCACTCCAGGCACCGGGTTCTGCATGGTCTTCCTGCCCGCCATCATCGTGGTGGGCCTGTACTTCAACAAGAAACCGCGCATCGCCACCGGCATCGGCCACCAGCGGCTCCGGCCTGGGCACCTTCGCCTACGCCTACCTGTGCGACCAGCTGCTGCGCGTGTTCACGTGGCGCCAGACCGTGCTGATTCTGACGGGCATCCTGACGCACTGCCTGGCCTGCGGCCTCGTCTTCAGGCCCTGCTACCGGCGCCACCTCGCAGCACCGTCTTCACCCGCCGCCCAGCTCGTCGTCCTCTTCCTCCTCCTCGTCCTCCGTGAAGGTGGGCCATGTCTTCGTCCTCCAGCACCGACGATTGCTCCGCATACTACGAGCTAGCGGAAGGGGAAGCGTCGGCCATGGTCAAGACAGAGTGTGGGGGGAGGAGGAGGAGGAAGGGGAGGCGGAAGAGTAGTGGTGGTGGGGAGGGGAGGGAGTTAGGTAGGGGTGAAGGGGGGTTGGGGGTCGGTCAGAGCGGGGAGCGGTGGCACGAGTCTGCGACGTGTTTGACAGAATCGCGGAAACGACACCAGCCCCGAGTCATGCGTCGTTTTAACAGATCGCCCCGGAAACCCCTCACACCCCGCCACACTCACAACCCCCACTCACGCGCGGCTCGTTTCTGTCTCAGCTCCACAAGCGTTTCCGCGCGCCGCCTCGCTCCTCCCGACACCCCTCTACCAGCACAACTCCACACGGGCACCCCCCCCCAGCACCACCACCAGCACATCATGCGCCGACGGGAGCCGGGTGGTGATCCCGGGGAAGGACACAAGCCCACGGCTTGTCCCTGCTGCCGGCCTCTACCGCCACGTCAACCGCTGCCGAGTTCCAGCAGTGCGGCAGGGCATGACGTGTTCCCGCCAGAGCCAGCCGGTACGACAGCGGCTCAGCTCGACGGCACGGCCGGCCGGGGTGATCAGTGGGCCGGAGTACTTGCGCACGGTTGCTGAACTTGTTCCGGAAACAAGGCGTCCGTCTTGCTGGGACCTTCATGGGAGGAGGCGTTGGTCTGTTTATGAATGCGGGAGTGACGAGAGAAAGCGACAGAGAGTAGAGGAGAGGAGAGGGGTGATACGGAAAGAGAGGGGGAGAGGAGAGGAAAGGCTGTGCTGGTGACCTTCACTGGGTGGTCAGGTCGGTTGGTCTTGTTTCTGAATGCTTGGGAGGTGCAAAAAACAGAGAGAGAAGAGAAAAACAAAGAGA
>CM031623.1:212480-214980 GCA_018398815.1 Conus ventricosus | reverse complement strand
GAGCCCCCTCCGCGTACATCGATGAGCTGCAGAAACCCTAACGTCATCTTCAGATCCGAAGGACTACCATCAGTGTGTGCGTGTGTGTCTATGTGTGTGTGTGGTGTTTGGTGTGTGTGTGTGTGTGTGTGTTGTGTGTGTGGTGTATGTGTGTGTGGTTGGTGTGTGTGTGTTTTGTCTGTGTGTGTGTGTGTGTGTGTGTGTGTGTGTAAGGCGAACTAGTTTATAGAAGCGGGAAATTAATGCCATTATTGCTACCCCCGAGCTCTGTGTGTGTGTGGTGTTGTGTGTGTGTGTGTGTGCGTGTATGTGTGTGTGTGTGTGTGTTGTGTGTGTGTGTGTGTGTGTGTGTGTGTGTGTGTGTGTTGTGTGTGTGTAAGGGGGAACTTAGTTCATAGAAAGCGGGAAATTATGCATTATTTCTACCCCGAGCCAAGGAACGCTAAGTTCACGGGCTATTTCTGTGTTTTCTTGATTAACATTGACTGACCTACTTGATTTTCAAATGTTTCAGTGTGTTGCAGATTCCATTTGACCTTTCTTTTTTATTGATGATTTTGCTATCTATTTCTTCAATCCGCGAACACTTGTTGGCTTTTTTTTTACAGTGTGTATTTCTAAAGTGTGCACTGGAATACCTCAAGTATGTGTGCAACGAGTGTTGATTGTAAAGCGCTTCGAGCTTGGTCTCTAACTGAGGATAGGCGCTATGTAAATATTCATTATAATAATGATAGTGGTAATAATAATAGTAGCAATGATGATGATAATGATGATGACGATGGTGATTATGATAATAATTATAATAAAAGTAATGATAACAATAATAATAATAATGATAGTAATAATAGTAATGATAATGATAATAATGATACTTTGTGCTAATTCTGATAACTGTTTGTAAACCACACCTCAAATAATGTTAAATGTGTGTGTGTGTGTGTGTGTGTGTGTGTGTGTGTGTGTGTGTGTGTGTGTGTGTGTGGTGTGTGAGGAGAGAGAGAGAGAGAAAAGAAAAGATGCAGTTCAGCAGTTCTTTTTCCATCATCACAGAAAAAGGTGTTTGATGGAGTGTTGGAGATGGGGAAGGGTATGGAGCGGCCTAGTTTGATGGAGTGTTGGAGATGGGGAAGGGTATGGAGCGGTCTAGTTTGATGGAGTGTTGGAGATGGGGAAGATATGGAGCGGCCTAGTTTGATGGAGTGTTGGAGATGGGGAAGATATGGAGCGGCCTAGTTTGATGGAGTGTTGGAGATGGGAAGGGTATGGAGCGGTCTAGTTTGATGGAGTGTTGGAGATGGGGAAGATATGGAGCGGCCTGTTTGATGGAGTGTTGGAGATGGGGAAGATATGGAGCGGCCTAGTTTGATGGGGTGTTGGAGATGGAGAAGGGTATGGAGCGGCCTAGTTTGATGGAATGTTGAAGATGGGGAAGATATGGAGCAGCTAGTTTGATGGAGTGTTGAAGATGGGGAAGATATGGAGCGGCCTAGTTTGATGGAGTGTTGGAGATGGGGAAGGGTATGGAGCGGCCTAGTGTGATGGAGTGTTGGAGATGGGGAAGGGTATGGAGCGGCCTAGTTTGATGGAGTGTTGGAGATGGGGAAGATATGGAGTGCCTAGTTTGATGGAGTGTTGGAGATGGGGAAGATATGAAGCGGCCTAGTTTGATGGAGTGTTGGAGATGGGGAAGATAATTATGGAGTGGCCTAGTTTGATGGAGTGTTGGAGATGGGGAAGGGTATGGAGCGGCCTAGTTTGATGGAGTGTTGGAGATGGGGAAGATATGGAGTGGCCTAGTTTGATGGAGTGTTGGAGATGGGGAAGGGTATGGAGCGGCCTAGTGTGATGGAGTGTTGGAGATGGAGAAGATATGGAGCGGCTAGTTTGATGGAGTGTTGGAGATGGGGAAGGGTATGGAGTGTTGGAGATGGGGAAGGGTATGGAGCGGCCTAGTTTGATGGAGTGTTGGAGATGCGGAAGATATGGAGCGGCCTAGTTTGATGGAGTGTTGGAGATGGGGAAGGGTATGGAGCGGCATAGTTTGATGGAGTGTTGGAGATGGGGGAAAGGGGATGGAGCGCCTAGTTTGATGGAGTGTTGGAGATGGAGAAGATATGGAGCGGCCTAGTTTGATGGAGTGTTGGAGATAGGGAAGATTTTGGAGCGGCCTAGTGTGATGAAGTGTTGGAGATGGGGTAGGGTATGGAGCGGCCCAGTTTGATGGAGTGTTGGAGATGGGGAAGATATGGAGCGGCCTAGTTTGATGGAGTGTTGGAGATGGGGAAGATATGGAGCGGCCTAGTTTGATGGGGTGTTGGAGATGGAGAAGGGTATGGAGCGGCCTAGTTTGATGGAATGTTGAAGATGGGAAGATATGGAGCAGCCTAGTTTGATGGAGTGTGAAGATGGGGAAGATATGGAGCGGCCTAGTTTGATGGAGTGTTGGAGATGGGGAAGGGTATGGAGCGGCCTAGTGTGATGGAGTGTTGGAGATGGG
>CM031623.1:204980-207480 GCA_018398815.1 Conus ventricosus | reverse complement strand
TTTATTTGTGTTGTTGTCCGGGTTGTATTGTAGTTTGTAATTGTATCCACTTGTTTGTAGTGCCCTCCTGGTATTCCACTGCTGCATTGTTGAACACTCTTCATTGCATGACAGGTTTGATAGTCTCTTGTTTATGCCATGGGGTATGGTCTTTAATACAGATGGTGGATGGTTACTTTTGGTGTGTACATAAAGAGGTGTATCGTTGGGTTTCTTGTATGGTTTATATATATGGTTGTTGAGATCCAGTGTTATGTCTAAGTAGTTCACTACCTTTTTGTTTGCTTCAATGGTGATCTTTAAGTTGTGGTTTTGGAAGATTTTGCATAGTTCTTTCTTCTTGTTTTCGATGGTTCTTGGGTTGTTTGTTAGTGCAGCAAGGCCATCGTCTCTGTGAGTGTAGGAAAAAAGGGCACCGGAAAAAAAACGGCACCGGAAAAAATGGCACCGGAAAAAATGGCACCCGGAAATAACGGCACCCCAAAATAATAGAAATATGAGAAAGTGGAAAAAATGGCACCGTTAAATTCTGATTTGTGATGTATTATATCCTATATGGGTTTATGTTGAGTAATTTGTAAAGGATGTTTATTTTACTTTCTACGTTTAAAAGTGCAAGTTTCTTGGTTAGCATTATAACACGTGTAAGTCATAAAACAAGTAAGTAAAAAACGTGTAAGTAAAACAAATGTGACAAAAACAAACATATCACATTTCAGTGAATGTCATTTCCGGCCCCGGCTTCCATCGAATGTTGTGTCCTGCTCTCGGAGAAATTCTTCCACAGACTTGGATCCATCCTGTCGATCACAACAGAGTTGCGGAGACGCGCCTGTAGTCGACAGTAGACGCGTTTGATGCGTCTGCGTGGAGGATCTCCGCGTGAATTGCTGAGGATGTGGGTGCTGGAAAGTGCTGCATCTCGCTTCAGCCACCAGATCAGCTTCCATATAGATGGGTGCTGCACACCGCATAACTGTTCAATCCTGTGATTCCACGCCTCACATAGGTTGTTTGTCCGCTGTTCACCCTCTAGTGTGACTTGGTGGACATTCCACAAGGCAGGGGAAATAGTGGAGGAGTGCGGCGGATAATGACATTTTCTCCGTTTGGAGCCGCACGCTCAACTCTTCGAAATGTTCCTCTACAGTAGGTTCTTTTGAAGTAGTCGAGGAGGGGTTCCATTCCTCTGGGGTACTGTTTTCTAGAAAGTCCAGTGCTTCCGGTAGATCCCCGATAGGGAGCAGAGCTAAAGCGTACTACCATTCCACAGAAAAGTTTTACCTCTTCCGAGTCTCTATAACGGTTGGTCATACCGAGTTCTTGAATCTTTCTCCAGGTCGTTTTGGGTGAGGTGATAAAAGCAGCCCTGCACTGTATGTGGTCCCAAGTACAGCTGATATGGCACGCATCATGGCCTGCTCGAAGTCGATTACTATTGTACTTGGGTCTGGTTCCATATGGAGTAATCTGCACTTGTCCATGATGGCTTGAAGGAGGAGCTCATAGCTTGCTTGCGACTTCCTCTGAAGCAAAGCGTACACAGTGTGACACAGCACTATTGCCTAAAGGACAACGTATCACGTATAACTGGTGTGTGTGCGTGTGTGTCACACCATTAGGCCCTATTACCGGGTGCCATTTATTCCGGGTGCCATTTATTCCAGGTGCCTTATTTTCCCGATGCCATTTTTCCGGTGCCATTTTTTCCGGTGCCGTTTTTTTCCGGTGCCGTTTTTTCCCGACCCCGTCTCTGTACAGTCCGACTTGTTTTCCGAGTTTTTTCTTGATGTTGGACAGCATGAATAGTCCGACCAGTTCACATGTTTCTGCACCATCATATGAACCCATGGTTACGTCGAATGTTGAGTTTCTGTTGGTTTTCCTGATCCAGGTTTCATTTCTGCTGTGTAGTAATGTTTTCTTGGTGTGGAGAATGATTTCCATTTCTGACCCTGTTATGTCTGTGTGGTGACTGGCAAACTTCAGGGCTTTGGAGAGTAGTTCCTCATCTATGGATGGGGAAAGTCTACTATGTCAATGTGATAAATACTGTATTACTTTGTTTATTGAGTTTTTTGAACCATTGGTAACTTCGTATGTTTCTTCCAGAGGTTGTAACAGAGTTTGATTTTATGTCCTTTGTTATTTTTTTCCAGAATTTTCTTGCTTATTTTGCCTAATTCAGATTTCGATGGTTTATTAGTCTGCATGTTGGATTGTTATGAAAGTTGGGTTTGTGGTCTTTGAGTGTTATGAAAGCTTCTTTTGTTGCTGTCGCTTCTATCCTGTCACTTAGGTCTATGCGCTCTGCAATTCTTTATCTTTAGTGCGGATACTGTCATGTATATTTTTGTCAGCTTTTTTGTAGTTTTTCTGGATGTTTTGTCAAGAGTTGAGAATATTCTTGGTCCCTTTGTAGTATTGCTATTTTGTCAGCCTTCAAAATATTTTTGTATTTTGTACTTGTTTATTTGTTTTTTAATGTTGTTTAAAATTT
>CM031623.1:189903-192403 GCA_018398815.1 Conus ventricosus | reverse complement strand
GATGGACAGACGGTTGTGTTGCACCGTGGACAGATGGACAGACGGTTGTGTTGCACCTTGGACACATGGACAGACGGTTGTGTTGCACCGTGGACAGATGGTTGTGTTGCACCGTGGACAGATGGACAGACTGTTGTGTTACACCGTGGACAGACGGTTATGTTGAACCGTGGACAGATGGAAAGACGGTTGTGTTGCACCGTGGACAGATGGACAGACGGTTGTGTTGCACCGTGGACACATGGACAGACGGTTGTGTTGCACTGTGGACAGACGGTTTTGTTGCACCGTGGACAGACGGTTGTGTTGCACCGTGGACAGATGGACAGATGGTTGTATTGCACCGTGGACAGCTGGACAGACGGTTGTGTTGCACCGTGGACAGATGGACAGACGGTTGTGTTGAACCGTGGACAGGTGGACAGACGGTTGTGTTGCACCGTGGACACATGGACAGACGGTTGTGTTGCACCGTGGAGAGATGGACAGACGATTGTGTTGCACCGTGGTCAGATGGACAGATGGTTGTGTTGCACCGTGGACAGATGGACAGACGGTTGTGTTCCACCGTGGACACATGGACAGATTGTTATGTTGCACCGTGGACACATGGACAGACGGTTGTGTTGCACCGTGGACAGATGGACAGATGGTTGTGTTGCACCGTGGAGAGATGGACAGACGGTTGTGTTGCACCGTCGACAGATGGACAGACGGTTGTGTTGCACCGTGGACAGGTGGACAGACGGTTGTATTGCACCGTGGACACATGGACAGACGGTTGTTTTGCACCGTGGACAGACGGTTATGTTGCACCGTGGACAGACGGTTGTGTTGCACCGTGGACAGATGGACAGATGGTTGTGTTGCACCGTGGACAGATGGACAGACGGTTGTGTTGCACCGTGGACAGACGGTTGTGTTGCTCCGTGGACAGATGGACAGACGGTTGTGTTGCACGGTGGACAGACGGTTGTCTTGCACTGTGGACAGATGGACAGATGGTTGTGTTGCACCGTGGACAGATGGACAGACGGTTGTGTTACACCATGGTCACGTGGACAGACGGTTGTGTTGCACCATGGACAGATGGACAGACGGTTGTGTTGCACCGTGGACAGAGGACAGACGGTTGTGTTGCACCGTGGGCAGATGGACAGACGGTTGTGTTGCACCGTGGACACATGGACAGACGGTTGTGTTGCACCATGGACAGACGGTTGTGTTGCACCGTGGACAGATGGACAGACGGTTGTGTTGCACCATGGACAGATGGATAGACGGTTGTGTTGCACCATGGACAGACGGTTGTGTTGCACCGTGGACACGTGGACAGACGGTTGTGTTGCACCATGGACAGACGGTTGTGTTGCACCGTGGACACGTGGACAGACGGTTGTGTTGCACCATGGACAGATGGATAGACGGTTGTGTTGCACCGTGGACACATGGACAGACGGTTGTGTTGCACCATGGACAGATGGACAGACGGTTGTGTTGCACCGTGGACACATGGACAGACGGTTGTGTTGCACCGTGAACACATGGACAGATGGTTGTATTGCACCGTGGACAGACGGTTATGTTGCACCGTGGACAGACGGTTGTGTTGCACCGTGGACAGATGGACAGATGGTTGTGTTGCACCGTGGACAGATGGACAGACGGTTGTGTTGCACCGTGGACAGATGCACAGACCGTTGCACCGTGGGACAGACGGTTGTGTTGCACCGTGGACAGAAGATTGTGTTGCACCGTGGACAGACGGTTGTGTTGCACCGTGGACAGATGGACAGATGGTTGTGTTGCACCGTGGACAAACGGTTGTGTTGCACCATGGACAGATGGACAGATGGTTGTGTTGCACCGTGGACACATGGACAGACGGTTGTTTTGCACCGTGGACAGGTGGACAGACGGTTGTGTTGCACCGTGGACAGGTGGACAGACGGTTGTGTTGCACCGTGGACAGATGGACAGATGGTTGTGTTGCACCGTGGACAGGTGGACAGACGGTTGTGTTGCACCGTGGACAGGTGGACAGACGGTTGTGTTGCACCGTGGACAGATGGACAGATGGTTGTGTTGCACCGTGGACAGGTGGACAGACAGTTGTGTTGCACCGTGGATAGATGGACAGACAGTTGTGTTGCACGTGGATACATGGACAGACGGTTGTGTTGCACCGTGGACAGGTGGACAGACGGATGTTTTGCACCGTGGACAGGTGGACAGACGGTTATGTTGCACCATGGACAGGTGGACAGACGGTTGTGTTGCACTGTGGGCAGATGGACAGACGGTTGTGTTGCACCGCGGACAGATGGACAGACGGTTGTGTTGCACCGTGGACAGATGGACAGATGGTTGTGTTGCACCATGGACACATGGACAGACGGTTGTGTTGCACCGTGGACAGATGGACAGACGGTTGTGTTGCACCGTGGGCAGATGGACAGATGGTTGTGTTGCACCGTGGACAGATGGACAGACGGTTGTG
>CM031623.1:167051-189803 GCA_018398815.1 Conus ventricosus | reverse complement strand
TTGCATCGTTGACAGATGGTTGTGTTGCACCGTGGACAGATGGACAGACGGTTGTGTTGCACCGTGGACAGACGGTTGTGTTGCACCGTGGACAGATGGACAGAAGGTTGTGTTGCACCGTAGGACAGATGGTTGTGTTGCACCGTGGTCAAATGGACAGACGGTTGTGTTGCACCGTGGACAAATGGACAGACGGTTGTGTTGCACCGTGGACAGATCGACAGACGGTTGTGTTGCACCGTGGACAGATGGACAGACGGTTGTGTTGCACCGTGGACAGATGGTTGTGTTGCACCGTGGACAGATGGACAGATGGTTATGTTGCACCGTGGACAGATGGTTGTGTTGCACCGTGGACAGATGGACAGACGGTTGTGTTGCACCATGGACAGATGGTTGTGTTGCACCGCGACAGATGGACAGACGGTTATGTTGCACCGTGGACAGATGGACAGACGGTTGTGTTGCATCGTGGACAGGTGGACAAACGTTTGTGTTGCACCGTGGACAGGTGGACAGATGGTTGTGTTGCACCGTGGGCAGATGGACAGACGGTTGTGTTGCACCGTGGACAGATGGACAGATGGTTGTATTGCACCGTGGACAGATGGACAGACGGTTGTGTTGCACCGTGGACAGATGGACAGACGGTTGTGTTGCACCGTGGACAGCTGGACAGACGGTTGCGTTGCACCGTGGACAGATGGACAGACGGTTGTGTTGCACCGTGGACAGGTGGACAGACGGTTGTGTTGCACTGTGGACAGATGGACAGATGGTTGTGTTGCACGTGGACAGACGGTTGTGTTGCACCGTGGACAGATGGACAGACGGTTGTGTTGCACCGTGGACAGATGGACAGACGGTTGTGTTGCTCCGTGGACAGATGGACAGACGGTTGGGTTTCACCGTCGACAGATGGACAGACGGTTGTGTTTCACCGTGGACAGATGGACAGACGGTTGTGTTGCACTGTGGACAGATGGTTGTGTTGCACCGTGGACAGGGGGACAGTCGGTTGTGTTGCACCGTGGACACATGGACAGACGGTTGTTTTGCACCGTGGACAGGTGGACAGATGGTTGTGTTGCATCGTGGACAGATGGACAGACGGTTGTGTTGCACCGTGGACAGACGGTTGTGTTGCACCGTGGACAGGTGGACAGACGGTTGTGTTGCACCGTGGACAGATGGACAGACGGTTGTGTTGCACCGTGGACAGGTGGACAGACGGTTGTGTTGCAACGTGGACAGATGGACAGACGGTTGTGTTGCACCGTGGACAGATGGTTGTGTTGCACCATGGACAGGTGGACAGACGGTTGTGTTGCACCGTGGACAGGTGGACAGACGGTTGTGTTGCACCGTGGACAGGTGGGACAGATGGTTGTGTTGCACCGTGGACAGGTGGACAGACTGTTGTGTTGCACCATGGACAGAGGACAGACGGTTGTGTTGCACCGTGGACAGATGGACAGACGGTTGTGTTGCACCGTGGACAGACGGTTTTGTTGCACCGTGGACAGATGGACAGACGGTTGTGTTGCACCGTGGACAGATGGACAGACGGTTGTGTTGCACCGTGGACAGATGGTTGTGTTGCACCGTGGACAGATGGACAGATGGTTGTGTTGCACGTGGACAGATGTTTTGTTGCACGTGGACAGATGGTTGTTTTGCACCATGGACAGATGGACAGACGGTTGTGTTGCACCGTGGACATATGGACAGACGGTTGTTGTTGCACCGTGGACAGATGGTTGTGTTGCACCGTGGACAGATGGACAAATGGTTGTGTTGCACCGTGGACAGATGGTTGTTTGCATCGTGGACAGATGGTTGTTTTGCACCGTGGACAGATGGACAGACGGGTCTGTGTTGAACTTGAGACGACCTGTTTTCATGTTCACACGATGGATCAACCCCGAAATGTCGCGTGCATTTGTCATCTTCGATGTGGATATCGTTCTTTTCTTTTTTTTTTCTTTTTCTTTTTTTCTTGATTTGTCTGCTCACTGATAATGGCCATGCTTCAAAATGGCCATGCTTCAAAATGGCCATGCTTCAAAATGGCCATGCTGCGATGTGTATCAGTCGCCCTCGTTTTCATTCCACATCCATTTTGCGCCCAGTGTCAGGAGATACGTGATTGTTCGTTGTTCGTTTTCGTTGTCTTCAATGTTGTTTGTGTTTGTCTGACGTTCAATTCTGTGTGGGTTCTCCTCCAGGCAAGCTAATGTTGTTTGTCTGACGTTCAATTCTGTGTGGTTTTCCTCCAGGCAAGCTAATGTTGTTTGTGTTTGTCTGACGTTCAATTCTGTGTGGGTCTCCTCCAGGCAAGCTAATGTTGTTTGTCTGACGTTCAATTCTGTGTGGTTTCTCCTCCAGGCAAGCTAATGTTGTTTGTGTTTGTCTGACGTTCAATTCTGTGTGGGTTCTCCTCCAGGCAAGCTAATGTTGTTTGTCTGACGTTCAATTCTCTGTGGTTTCTCCTCCAGGCAAGCTAATGTTGTTTGTCTGACGTTCAATTCTGTGTGGTTTCTCCTCCAGGCAAGCTAATGTTGTTTGTGTTTGTCTGACGTTCAATTCTGTGTGGTTTCTCCTCCAGGTAAGCTAATGTTGTTTGTCTTTGTCTGACGTTCAATTCTGTGTGGTTTCTCCTCAGCAAGCTAATGTTGTTTGTCTTTGTCTGACGTTCAATACTGTTTGGTTTCTCCTCCAGGCAAGCTAATGTTTGTCTTTGTCTGACGTTCAATACTGTTTGGTTTCTCCTCCAGGCAAGCTAATGTTTGTGTTTGCCTGACGTTCAATACTGTTTGGTTTCTCCTCCAGACAAGCCAATGTTTGTGTTTGTCTGACGTTCAATAGTGTTTGGTTTCTCCTCCAGGCATGCTAATGTTGTTTGTCTTTGTCTGACGTTCAATACTGTGTGGTTTCTCCTCCAGGCAAGCTAATGTTGTTTGTCTTTGTCTGACGTTCAATACTGTTTGGTTTCTCCTCCAGGCAAGCCAATGTTTGTCTTTTTCTGACGTTCAATGCTGTTTGGTTTCTACTCCAGGTAAACTGTTTGACGAGACAGGCGCCTACTTTTGGCCCTTCACACTGAGCGGCACTCTGTACCTGGTGTCCGCCCTGTCCTGCCTGGCCGTGGGTATATGGTTCAAACCCCACCAGGATCCCCGTCCCTGCTCCGTGGTGCACATCAGCGTGGAGGAGATCGTCTCCCCTTCCTCCCCCTTCCTGGAGAGCCACTCCACGGCCGAGGAACCGGTCGACGCTGAGCTCAGTCCCAACAACCAGGTGTGACCCTCCCACCACACACACACACACACACCCCACCCCCACTTTGTTGTCTGTGGAGATTTCGCTGATTGCTGACCTGACCTGAGTGACCCAGTCAGCCAGGTGTGACAACCTTGGGTGTCTGTTGAAGTTTAACGTGTTGCCGACGATTCTTTCAGCGAAGTTGTGACGACACTTGGGTGTCGTTGCCGACGATTCTTTCAGTGAAGTTGTGACGACACTTGGGTGTCTGTTGAAGTTTAACGTGTTGCCGACGATTCTTTCAGCGAAGTTGTGACGACACTTGGGTGTCTGTTGAAATTTAACGTGCTGCCGACTTCATTCAGCGAAGTTGTGACGACACTTGGGTATCTGTTGAAGTTTAACGTGCTGCTGACGTCATTCAGCGAAGTTGTGACGCCACTTGGGTATCTGTTGAAGTTTAACGTGCTGCTGACGTCATTCAGCGAAGTTGTGTGGGCATTGGGTGTCTGTTGAAGTTTAACGTGCTGCCTATTGTGCCGACGATCCAGTCAGCCAAGTGTGACGATCTTGATTAATCTATTGAAGGTGAAGGTGATGCCGACTTTACCGTCCATTCATTTAGCGAAGTGAGACGACCTTGGTTGTCTGTTGAAGTTTAACGTGCTTCCTGACTCTTGACGACAGTCCAGTCAACCAGGCGTGACGTCCTTGGTTAATCTGTTGAAGTTTAACGTGCTGCCGACTCTGCCGCCGGTTCCTTCAGCGAAGTGTGACAACATTGGTTGTCGGTTGAAGCTCAACGTGCAGTCGACTCTACTGTCGATTGTCAACCAGGTGTGACGTCGTTGATTGTCTGTTGAAGATTAACGTGCTGCTGACTGTTGATCCAGTGGTTGAAGGTTGAGATTTAACGTACCTGTGATTATGTCTACAGTCCAATAATTGGTTCATTCTAACATGAACGTGCTGATGATTATCCGTTCATGTATTCATTAACAGTCCAATGATTGGTTCATTGTGTTTAACATGAACGTGTTGCTGATTATCCGTTCATGTATTCATTAACAGTCCAATGATTGGTTCATTGTGTTTGACATGAACGTGTTGCTGATTATCCGTTCATGTATTCATTAACAGTCCAATGATTGGTTCATTGTGTTTGACATGAACGTGTTGCTGATTATCCGTTCATGTATTCATTAACAGTCCAATGATTGGTTCATTGTGTTTCACATGAACGTGTTGCTGATTATCCGTTCATGTATTCATTAACAGTCCAATGATTGGTTCATTGTGTTTAACATGAACGTGTTGCTGATTATCCGTTCATGTATGAACTGAGGCTACCGCAGAAACCAATGGCGACTTGTATATACATAGCATCAGTCTCACGTACTGTAGTGTACTTCGAATGTAAAGACTTTGTATACACACACACACACACACACACACACACACACACACACACACACGCACATACATATATATATATATATATATATATATATATATATATATATATATATATATATAGAGAGAGAGAGAGAGAGAGAGAGAGAGAGAGAGAGAGAGATCAATATGGTTGAACAGACTAAAATGATTTTAAAAGCGCTCAACCCTTGGGGAGCAACATTTGTTAAAACAAGTATTAAAAAGGAATACTAAAACTCTCTACAAATTTGTTTCGAGCGCGTTGCGCTGTCATCAGGGTGGTTTTTGGTTTGCCCACCGCCGATGTTATATAGCGTGTGGGCTCCGTTTGCGGTTGTTTGCACGTGCGGGTTGGCTGCACGTGTTTTTTGGGGGCTTTCAGGTTTTTGGTTTGGGTGTGTTCACTAACAACAATTTCCATTTATGCCTGCAGTTGTTTACTATTTCTGTTTTGGTGTTTAAAGTTGCTAAGTGTGGTTTGCATAGTATTAACCATTTTTCAGTTAAACATAGGTTGCACCTTTTTGAAACATTGCTGTATGGTGATGCTCTTTTTATGATTTTCCAGGATATATTGTAGCTTGTTTTTGCGTCTTTAAGTTTCCAGATATATTTGCTCAGTTCTGTTTGGTTTTTATATTTTTCTTTATTAAATGACTGTTTGTAGTTTGCATATCTGGTTTTGAAGTGGTTTTCAGTGATCCCTATGTATGTTTCTTTTTCATTTTCTGATGTCACAGTAGTCTGGTATACAATGTTGTTGTGAAGACATTTATTGTCTAGTGGGCACTGCTCTTTTCTTGTGCAATTGCAAGATTTCCTTTCTTCACCCTTCTTTGCTGTGTTGATTTTCATTTTGTTGGATGCGTCAATTAGGTTTTTGAGGTTGGGCATACATGAGTACGATAGTTTGACAGTGTTTTTGTTAAATATTTTGGACAGTTTGTGTTCTTTTGGAAATGAAGTTGTTAGGATTTTGAAGAATTCTTTCCCTATGTTTGTTTTGAGCTTCCCGTCGAATGGGGGGTTATACCATATGATTTTTCTTTTCCTATTTTTCTTGCTTTTATTTGTGTTGTTGTCTGGGTTGTATTGTAATTTGTAATTGTATCCACTTTTTGCAGTGCCTCTGGTATTCTACTGCTGCATTATTGAACACTCTTTCACTGCATGACAGGTTTGATAGTCTCTTGTTTATGCCATGGGGTATGGTCTTTAATACAGATGGTGGATGGTTACTTTTGGTGTGTACATAAAGAGGTGTATCGTTGGGTTTCTTGTATGGTTTATATATGTGATTGTTGAGATCCAGTGTTATGTCTAAGTAGTTCACTACCTTTTTGTTTGCTTCAATCTTTAAGTTGTTGTTTTGGAAGATTTTGCATAGTTCTTTCTTCTTGTTTTAGATGGTTCTTGGATTGTTGGTTAGTGCAGCAAGGCCATCGTCTCTGTATAGTCCGACTTGTTTTCCGAGTTTTTTCTTGATGTTGGACAGCATGAATAGTCCAACCAGTTCACATGTTGCTGCACCATCATATGATCCCATGGTTACGTCAAATGTTGAGTTTCTGTTAGTTTTCCTGATCCAGGTTTCATTTTTGCTGTGTAGTAATGTTTTCTTGGTGTGGAGAATGATTTCCATTTCTGACCCTGTTATATCTGTGTGGTTACTGGCAAACTTCAGGGTTTTGGTGAGTAGTTCCTCATCTATAGATGGGTAAAAGTCTACTATGTCAAATGTGATGAATACTGTATTACTTTGTTTATTGAGTTTTTTGAACCATTGGATAACTTCGTATGTGTTCTTCCAGAGGTTGTATTCAGAGTTTGATTTTACGTTCTTTATTATTTTTCCAGAATTTCCTTGCTCATATTGCCTAATTCAGATTTGGATGGGTTTATTAGTCTACATGTTGGATTATTATGAAAATTGGGCTTGTGGTCTTTGAGTGTTATGAAAGCATCTTTTGTTGCTGTCGCTTCTATCCTGTCACTTAGGTCTATGTGCTCTGCAAGTTCTTTTTCTTTAGTGCGGATACTGTCATGTATATTTTGTCGGCTTTTTTGTAGTTTTTCTGGATGTTTTTGTCAAGGAGTTGAGAGTATTCTTTTGGTTCCATTTTGTAGTAATTGCTAGTTTTATCAGCCTTCACAAATATTTTTTTGTCATTTTGTACTTGTTTTATTTGTTTTTTTTAGTGTTGTTTGGAAATCGTTGTTAGATTTTTTGAATTCAATATTGGTTATCATTCTTTTCATTTGATCTTCAAAGGGTTTCATTTCGTCTATGGCTGGTGGTGATCGCCATGATTTGAAATCGTAGGTGTTTTTGTCCTCTTTTTTTGTGTTTGGGTTCAGGAAAAAGAATGCTTTCCATCTCATGTTGCGTACGAATTTTTCGGTTTGTTCTATTTAATAAAGAATAAAGTAAAATATAAAAACCAAACAGAACTGAGCAAAAACAAGCTACAATATATCCGGGGAAAATATAAAAAGGGCATCACCATACAGAAAGTTTCAAAAAGGTGCCCCTATTTTTAAATGAAAAAGGTTTAAATACTATGAAAACCCACACTTAGAACTTTAAACCAAAACCGGAAATAGTAAACCGCGGCATAAATAAAAAATCTTGTTGTGAAACACCCAAACCAAAAACTAAACCCCCCCAAAAAACACTTTGCGCCAACCCCACTGCAAAAAACCCCGAAAACGGGAGCCCACGCTTATAACTCGGCGGGGGGAAAAACCAAAAACCACCTGATGACAGCGAACGCCCTCGAAACAAATTTGTAGAGGGGTTTTAGTATTCCTTTTTAATACTTTTTTTAAAACAAATTGTGTGTATATAATATTATATAAAATTTTTTTTATTTTTATTATATATATTAGATCAGAAAGGGTTTTAAAAAGCCTGGGTAATTTTAAAAGTGCCGCCCCCTTTGGGGAGCAACATTAGATAAGAAAAGTTTTAAAAGGGGAAATTAAAAATTACAAATTTGTTTAAAACCCTTGGCTATCGTGGATGGAGTTTGGGTTTGCCCACCCCGGTGTTATTAGCTTTGGGGGGCCCGGTTTCAGCTTTTTTTCAGGGCGTGTTGGGACGGTTTTTTGGGTTTTTCGGTTACTGTAGGGGTGTTCTTTAAACAACGATTTCCATTTGGCCTGCAGTTATTTACTTTTCTGTTTTGGGTTTGTTAGATTTTGCTAAGTGGGGTTTTTAACGTATTCCCATTTTTTCAGTTAGGAAAGGTTGCCCCTTTTTTGAAATATTGCTTATGGTGACCCCCCTTTTTAGATTTTCCAGGAAAAGTTGTAGTTTTATTTTGCTTTTTTAAGTTTCCCAAAATTTTTTGCTAAATTTCTTTTGGGTTTTTGTTTTTTTTTGTTGAAGACTTTTGTGGTTTGCAATTGGTTTTGAAGGGGTTTTTCAGTGACCCCTATGTATTTTCTTTTTATTTTCTGATGTCCGTACCTGGTATAAAATTATTGTTGTAAAAGACATTTATTGCTTAGGGGGAAAATGTTTTTTTTGGGAATTGCGGGTTTCCTTTCTCCCCCCTCTTTGCTTTTTTGATTTTCTTTTTTGTTGGATCTCAATTGGGTTTTTTTGAGGTTGGCTAAGAGTACATAGTTTCCAGTGTTTTTGTTGAATTTTTTGGGACTTTTGTGTTCTTTGGAAATGAAGTTGTGAATTTGAAAAATTTTTTCCCCAATGTTTTTTTTGATTTCCCATCTTTTGGGGGGGTTTTCCATAGGGGTTTTCTTTTTTTATTTTTTTTTTTATTTGTGTTTTTTTCGGGGTTTGTTTGTGTTTGAAATTGTATCCACTTTTTTGTAGTGCCTCCTGGTATTCTACTGCTGCATTTTTTGAACACTTTTCATGATGACGGGTTTGATATTCCTTGTTTTCCCGTGGGGTATGGTCTTTAAACAGTGGTGGTGGTTACTTTTGATGTTAAAGAGGTGGTCTTTGGGTTTCTTGTAGGGTTTTATATATGTGGTTATTGAGACCCAGTTTTAGTAAATTTTTCATCCCTTTTTTGTTTTTTCAATGGTAATTTTTTGTTTGATTTTAAAAATTTTTGCATAGTTCTTTTTTCCATTTTCAAGGGTCTTGGGTTATTTTTTAGTGCAGCAAGGCCCTCACTCTGTATAGTCCACTTGCTTTCCGAGTTTTTTCTTGATTTTGGGATAGCATAAATGCCCAACCCCAGTTCGCATTTTTCTGCCCATCATATAAACCCCGGGTTTTTCGTCAAATTTTGAATTCTGTTCTTTTCTTGACCGGGGTTTTTTCTGCGGGCAAAAATGTTTTTTGGGTGTGGAAATGATTTCCTTTCGACCCGTTATGTCTGTGGGGTTACGGGCAAAACTTCGTGCTTTTTTGAGATTCCTCATCTATAGATGGGTAAAGTTAATGTCAAAGGTAAATACTGTTTACTTGTTTTTGGGTTTTTTTTGAACCTTTGGATAACTTGTATGTGTTCTTCCAGGGGTTGTTTCAAGTTTGATTTTTGTTTATTTTTTTTTTCCAGAATTTTCTTGCTTATTTTGCCTATTTTCAGTTTTGGGTGGGTTTATTAGTTAATTTTGGATTGTTTGAAAGTTGGGCTTGGGTCTTTGAGTGTTATAAAGCTTTTTTTTGCTGTCGTTTCTATCCGTACTTAATCTATGCGCTGTGAAAGTTCTTTTTCTTTAGTGGGGGAAATTCATGTATTTTTTTGTCAGTTTTTTGTAGTTTTTTGGATTTTTTTGCCAGGATTGGGGTTTTTCCTTGGTTATTTTTTTTGGTATTGCTATTTTTTATCACCCTTTCAAAATTTTGTCTTTTGTACTTTTTTTATTTTTTTTTTTAATGTTGTTTGGGGAAACCGTTGTTTTTTTTTGAATTTAAATTTTGGTTTCTCTTTTATTTTTTTTAAAAGGGGTTTTCTTTCTCTATGGTTTGGTGTGATCCCATGTTTTGAAATTGACGTGTTTTTTTCCTTTTTTTTTGCTTTTGGGATTTAAAAAAAGAAGTTTACCCTTGTTGTCAAATTTTCGTTTGTTCTATTAATTTTTTTTATATAGATTCCCGGTTTTAAAAACGGTATATTTTTTTTTGATGCCAAAATGGTTTTTCCTCCATTTTAAAATCCTTCAGGCCCGTGCTCAAGGGAGGACGTTTTTAAGATCAGTAAGGTTAAAAAGTAGGGAAATTTTTTAAAAGTGCTCGACCCCGGGGAGCAACATTAGTAAGAAAAGTTTAAAATTTTAAAAATCTACAAATTTGTTTCAAGCCTTGGCTATCGTCGGGATGGAGTTTGGTTCCCCCACCGCCGGTTTAAAAGGGTTTGGGGGGGGGCCCCCCGTTGCGCTGTTTTCACGTGCGTGTTGGCTGCAGTGTTTTTTGGGGTTTTCAGGTTACTTTTCGGGGTGTGTTCAAACAACGATTTCCTTTGTGCCGCAGTTATTTACATTTTTTTTTAGTGTAAGGGTTGCTAAGGGGGGTTTAACAGTATTGCCATTTTTTAGTTGGGATGGGTTCACCTTTTTTAAAATTTGCTGTTTGGTGAGCCCCTTTTTTTATGTTTTTCCCGGATTGTTGTAGTTTTTTTTTGCGTCTTTAAGTTTCCAATTTATTTGCTCAATTCTTTGGTTTTTGTATTTTTTTTGTTGAATGACTGTTTGTGGTTTTGATATCTTTTTTTTGAAGGGGGTTTTCAGTGATCCCTTTTTATTTTTTTTCTTTTTTCTGAGTACAGAGCCTGTTACAATTTGTTGTGAAAAATTTTTATTGCTTAGTGGCACGGGTTCTTTTTTGGGTGAAAATTGCGGGGGTTTCCTTTCGTCACCCTTCTTTTGCTGTGTTGATTTCCCCTTTTTTTTTGGTCATAAATTGGTTTTTGGGGTTTTGGGGCATACATGAGTACGATAGTTTCACAGTGTTTTTGTTGTATTTTGGACAGTTTTGTTTTTTTTGGAAATAAAAGTTTAAATTTTTTGGGAATTCTTTCCCTATGTTTTTTTTGGGTTTTTCCCCCTCGTATGGGGGGTTTACCATATGATTTTTTTTTTCTATTTTTTCTTGCTTTTTTTTGGGGTTTTTTACGGGGTTGTTTGTTTTTTAAATTTACCATTTTTTGTGTGCCCCCGGGTTTCTCTGTGCATTTTTAAACATTTTCTCACTGCATGACAGTTTGATACTCTTGTTTAGCCGGGGGGTATGGTCTTTAAATAAGATGGTGGAGGGTTATTTTTGATGGTACAAGAGAGGTGTGTTTTGGGGTTTCTTGTTGGTTTTATTTAGGGGTTTATTGAATCCAGTTTTAGTCAAAGTTTTTCATACCTTTTTGTTTGTTCAAGGGTTTTTTTTTAGTTGTGATTTTGGAGTTTTTTGCATATTTTCTTTTTCCCCAATTTTAAAAGGGTTTTGGGTTTTATTGTTTAGTGCAGCAAGGCCGTCAATCTGTTATCCAAATTGTTTTCCGAGTTTTTTTGATTTTGGTAGCATAAATTTCCCAACCAGTTTCGCATGTTTTGCCCCCATCATATGAACCTGGTTAGAAAAATGTTGAATTGCGTTCGTTTTCTTGACCCATTTCGTTTCTGCTGTGCAGTAATTTTTTTGGTGTGGGAAGTTTTTCCTTTTCTGACCCTTTATGTCTGTGTGGTTATGGAAAAATTTCAGTGTTTTGGGTGAGTTTCCTCATTATAGGGGGAAAAAAATTTCTACTATGTCAAATTGAGAATACTGTTTTACTTTGTTTATTGATTTTTTTTTTGAACCATGGATAATTTCGTAGGGTTTTCTTCCGGGGGTTTATTCGAGTTTGTTTTTATGTTTTTTTTTTTTCCAGAATTTTCTTGTTTATTTTGCCTAGTTCAGTTTTGGGAGGGTTTATTAGTCTACATGTTGGTTTTGGGAGAAAGGGGGTTGGGTCTTTGAGTGTTTGAAAGCTTCTTTTTTTTGCTGTCGTTCTACCTGTCACTTAATCATCGCTGTGCAAGTTCTTTTTTTTTATGCGGGATACTTTCATGTATATTTTTGTCAGCTTTTTTTTTAGTTTTTGGATATTTTTGTAAAGGGATTTGAGGATTCCCTTTTGGTTCCTTTTGTAGTTTTGCTAGTTTTTTCCCTTCACAAAATTTTGTCTTTTTTGTACTTGTTTTTTTTTTGTTTTTTTAATGTTGTTTGGAAACCGTTGTTGATTTTTTGCAAATTGGTTATCAATCTTTTCTTTTACTTAAAAAGGTTTATTTCGTCATGGCGGGTGGTGATCGCCATGTTTAAAATTGTACTTTTTTTGTCCTTTTTTTTTGCTTTTGGATTTAGAAAAAAGAACGCTTTCCTCTCATTTTGGGGCACAAATTTTTCTTTTTTGTTCTATTAATTTTTTTTTATATATTGCGGTTTTTAGAAAACGTATATTTTTTGTTGATGCCTTAAAAATTTGGGTTTTCCCCTCCATTTAAAACCCTTCAGGCCACAGTCCCAAAGTGGGGCGTTTTAAGATCAAAAAGGTTTAAAAAAGCCTGGGAAATTTTTAAGTGCTCGCCCCCTTGGGGGAGAACATTGATAAGACAAGTATTAAAAGAGGTATTAAAATTACAAATTTTTTAAACCTTGGCTATCTCGGGATGGATTTTTGGGTTGCCCACCCCCGGGGTTTTATATAGCGGGGGGCCCGGTTGCACTTTTTTCCCCGTGCGTGTTGGCTCCCGGGTTTTTTTTGGGGTTTTTAGGTTCTGTACGGGGGGGTTTTAAATTAAAAACCCCGATTTCCCATTTGTCCCGCAGTTTATTTACTTTTTCGTTTTATTTTAAAAGAGTTCAAAGTGAGGTTTACACAGTTTTGAAAATTTTTCATTTGGGGCATAGGTTGCACCTTTTTAAAAATATTGCTGTAGGGTGAGCCCTTTTTTTTATTTTTTTCCCCAGGATTGTTGTAGTTTATTTTTGCGCCCTTTAATTTCCAAATGTTTTTGCTCAATTCTTTTTGGTTTTTTTGTTTTTTCTTTTTTGAATGAGTTTGGGTTTGCATATCGGGTTTTGAAGGGGGTTTTTTCAGTGATCTTTTTTTGTTTCTTTTTCTTTTTCTGGTCAAGACCTGGTATAAAATTTTTGTTGGAACATTTTTTGCTTAGGGGCCCTGTTCTTTTTTTGGGTGCAATTTGCAGGTTTCCTTTCGTCACCTTCTTTGCTGTGTTGATTTTCATTTTTTTGGGATGCATAAATTTAGGTTTTTTGAGGTTGGGCATACAGAGTACGTATTTTTCCAAAAAGGGTTTTTTTGTTGAATATTTTGGACGTTTGTTTTTTTTTTGGGAAAAATGAATGTGAAGATTTTGAAGAATTTCTTTCCCTAGTTGTTTTATTCCCTGGGAGGGGGGGTTGTACCATATGTTTTTCTTTTTCTATTTTTCTTGCTTTTTTTGTGTTTTTTCTGGGTTGTATTGTAGTTTGAAATTTTTTCCACTTCTTTTTTAGTGCCCCCTGGTTTCTCCCGCTGCTTGTTGAACACTTTCTCATGCATGACGGTTTGAATTCTTTGTTTTGCCGTGGGGATGGTTTTTAAATACGATGGTGGATGGTTACTTTTGATTTTTTCATAGAAGGTGGTTTTGGGGTTTCTTGAGGGTTTATTTATGTGGTTATTGGACCCAGTGTTATGTTAAGTGTTCACACCTTTTTGTTTGCTTCAATGGTAATTTTTTTTGTTTGTTTTAGGAAATTTGCATAGTTCTTTTTTCCTATTTTCAATGGTTTTTGGTTATTGTTTTGTGCGAAAGGGCCCGCCTCTTATAGTCCGACTTGCTTTCCGATTTTTTTTTTTATGTTGGTAGCATGAATAGCCCTTTTTGTTCGCATATACCCCGGCGGGGGGGGGCAACCAAACTCCACCCTCGATAGCCAGGTTTGAAACAAATTTGTAGTTTTTAACCCCTTTTTTTTTTTTTTCCCCCAAGGGGTTGAGCCCCTTCGTTTTTAAAGAACTTTTATATTTTATTATATTATATATATATATAATTTTATATAAATTTATTATATAATTTTTTATAAAATATTATATATAAAAATTTTATATAATATATATATATATATTTTTTATACATAGGGTTGACCTGTCCCCAAGTTTTTTGGGGGAAAAAGAGGAGAGTGGTTTGTTTTGCACAACCCCATTCCCCCAAACCCGCACGATAGTTTTGGAGTAGGTCACGTGTTTCGCACGCCTCATCACGAAAGATGTTATGTAAATGTAATATGTGGTTTTTGTGTTGTTGTGTGGTGTGTGTGTGTGTGTGTGTGTGTGGGTGTGTGTGTGTGGTGTGTTTCGTACATCCTTTGGCCCCAACTTGTGTGTACAGTAGAAATGAAATTTCCGTTTTTCTGTACATAGCTTCAGCACCATCGTGTTCAACAACACCAACACAACCACACAACCACCCCAAACACACACACAAAAAAAATTTATTTTTAAATATAGTGAAAAATGTGGGATTTTTTTGCTTGTTTGTATTTTGTACATACCTTTGTCACACATAATGTGATGCAGTGAATTTGGGATTCCCGTGTTTTTTCCCTGTACATAGCATCAGTCCCCATGGCGTGATAAAGCGCTGTGCAATTGTTTTGTACACTGGCAGTTCAGTGTAGTGTGGTGGCCTTTGTAGGGATAATATCATTCTAATTTAGTGAAAAGTAAAAAGTGGTTTCGTGTTTTATTCGCAGATTGATGCGTTGGTTTTATGCTGTGTAGGGCTGCCTCCTTGCGGTGACATGGGTTGTACTACAGACGAATGTGTTTTCTTTTCGTAGCATTGATTGCCCCTGTACGTGATACGTGTTTAACACTGAGCCCCGTATGGGTGTTTTTTGACAGATGTCGCAAAAACTTTTTTATAAAAAACGTACGTTTATTTTTCCTTTTTTCCCTTTTTTTTTTTTTTTTTCATGAAGATGCTTTTTTCATGTTCGTGAGTGCAGGTTTGTTGAGCAGTAGTGGGGGACGAAAGTTACTTCAAAGCTTGTGTCTTTTGGTGTTGTTTTGGGTTTTTTGGGGGGGTTTTGTTTTTTGCTTCTTGTTTTGTTTTCGTTTTGGCCCTTCCTGCTTCCTTTTCAGTCTGCTGTTGTCTGTCTGTTGTCTGTTCTCTCTCTCTCTCTCTCTCTCTCTCTCTCCCCCTCTTCTCTCTCTCTCTCTCTTGCCCGTCTGTCGTCTTCTGTCGCCTTTCTGTTTGCCTTTCGTCTCTGTTTTTTTCTTCTTTTTGTGTGTCTCTCTTTCCTTATTTATTTTCCCTTTTTCTTTTGCCTACTCGCTTTTTTCCTCTTTTCCTTTTTTTTTTTTTCTTCTTTTTCTCCCCACCCCTCTCTGTCTTCACAATTTGTTTCACCTTTATTCCTTTTAATTCCCGTCCTCATTGTTTTAGTCCTCGTCAGTGACTTTTTTTCTTTCTTTCTTTCTCCCACCCCCCTCTTGGTTTTTGTCAGCTGTCGTCGTCTGCTTTTCGCCTCTTCATCTCCTTTATCATGTGTTACCCAAATTCACTACTGATGATATGTCAGGTATTTAAACCCTCTAGTGCTAAAAGACTGACTCCTCAGCGCTCAACACTTATGATTCTGTGATTTTTGGCCACTTCATTTATAAAGCCAGTTGGGGGTTTTTAAAAAGTTTTTCTTTTTTTGCAGTGAGTAAACGCTGTCTGCTGTTGTCTATCTGTTTTTTCACCTTTGTTTGCTCTGTCTTGTCTCCTCGTCTCTTTTCTCTCTCTTCTCTCTCTCTCTCTCTCTCTCCTCTCTCTTCCTCTCTCTCTCTCTCCTCCCCCTCTCTTCGTCTCTCTCTCTCTCATCTCTCTTCTCCTGTATCTCTTCTCTCTCTCTCTTCTCTCTCTCTCTCTCCTCTCTCTCTCTCTCTCTCTCCTCTCTCTCCTTTATTACAAAATACAGAAGCGAGGGCCCTAATAAAGTAACAGTCATAAAAAAAAATTCCACCTGGAAAAATAATCAATGTTATTCTGTGGGTTTTTACTGATACCAGGGTGTGCATTTCCCATGGGGTTCAGGGGGGGAAAGGGTTTTAATCAGCTGGGACGTTAGGGTTTCACTCAAATTCAACACCCTCAGAGATCTGACACAAATCTTTAAAAAATGAAAAACAGCGTATTCATCTGCTATTCTGCTCTGAAAGTGTTAAAAATCCACAAACATCTGTTTGGGTTGCTTTTGAAAGTGTTTTAACCACAAACACGTGGGGCTGCTCTGAAAGTGTTTAAAATACCCCAAAAAATGCTGGTCTGCTCGAAGTGTTTTCTACAAACATCTGTTGGTTGTCAAAGTTTAAAAAAAACAAAATCTGTTGGGGGGCTTGAAAATGTTAAGATACACAAACTCTGTTGGGGCTGCTTGAAAGTTAAGAAACCACAAACACTGTTGGGCTCTCTGAAAGGTTTAAAAAACACAAAACATCTGTTTTTGGGGGCCGCTCGAAAGTGTTTAAAATCCACGAAAACTGTTGGACTGCAGTCAAAGGGGTTAAACATAGGGTGAGCAAATTCGGGCTGCACTTAAAAGTGTTGACATTTTGGAAAATGTTTAAAACACGGGGGCCTAACAGCTATGCACCTCTAACCAGGAAAATAGCCAATTTTTGGTCTGCACTCAAATTGTTAAAACATGTGAAAGAGCTAACAGGGGGAAAGGTTTAAAACCCGGGGTCAGACAAATTTGGTCTGCACTCAAATTTTTAAAACATCGTGAAGAGGCCCAACAGTATGCAGTGTTAACCAGGGGAAACAGACAATTAGGTTGCCCCCAAAGGTTTAAACATCCCGGGGGAAAAGCCCATGGGTCTATACTCAAAGTTTTGTCATCAGGATGAGTCTATTGGTCGGCCACAATGTCAAAATGTCGAAAAAAATCTATCAAATCTGCACTCAAAAATGTTAAGATTTCAAAGGAAAAGTATTAGGGGCTTTTACTCTGTTAAAAATCAGGAAAGAGCACAATGGGCTGCACAAAAATTTTTAAAATTTAGGAAAAATGTTAAAAATCGGAATGAGCCTCTTGGGCTGCACTAAAGTGTTTACCCCCTCAGGTCTGCACTCAAAGTTTTCAAAAATCCGGGCTGCCTCACAGGTTTACACACAGGGCTGCATCAAAGTGTTTGCACCAAAGGTCTGCTGCCTCAAAAAATGTTTACACACAGGTTGCGCATCAAAGTGTTTACACATCGGTCTGCTGCATCAAAGGTTTACCAAACAGGGCTACTGCATCAAAGTGTTTTCCCCAAACGGTCTCTGCACTCAAAGTTTTTCAACAAAGGTCTACGCACTCAAAAATGTTTTCACATCAGGTTCTGCACTCAAAGTGTTTTCACACAGGGCTGCTGCCTCAAAAGTGTTTTACACATCCGTTGCACTCAAAGGTTTGACTAGGTCGTTGCACTTAAGTGTTTCCATCAGGTTGTGCATCAAAGTTTTACAAATCAGGTTCTGCACTCAAAGGTTTAAAACATCGGTTGCTGCATAAAGTGTTTCATATCAGGCCCCTGCACTCAAAAGGGGGGCCACAGGCTGCACTCAAGTGTTTTACACATCAGGTCTGCTGCACTCAAAGTGTTTACCTCAGGTCGCTCAAAGTGTTTACAATCAGGTCTGCGCACTCAAAAAGTGTTTTTACACATCAGGTTGCTGCACTCAAAGTTTTCACACAGGTCTGCCCTCAAAAGTTTTAACACAAGTCTGCTGCCACTCAAAAGGTTTTAACATAGGTCGCTGCACACAAAAATGTTTACACATCAGGTCTGCTGAACCAAAGTGTTTTCACATCAGGGGTTTCCCCAAAAAATGTTTAAAAATCAAGTTCTGCTGCACTCAAAGTGTTTTTCACATCAGGTTGCCCCGCACCAAATGTTTAACTAGGGGCTGCACTCAAAGTTTACACATCAGTTGCACTCAAAGTGTTTCACATCAAATCTGCACTCAAAGTGTTTACCATCAATTGCACCAAAGTGTTTACTATCAGGTCCCGCACCCAAAGTTTTACACATCAAGTCTGCATCAAAGTGTTTACACCAAAAAGGGCTGCACTCAAAGTGTTTAACTCAGGTTGCTGCACCAAAATGGTTTTTTCCTCGGTCTGCTGCTCAAATTGTTTTACCATCAGTCTGCTCAAAGTGTTAAAACATCAAATCTGCACCAAAATGTTACACATCAAGTCTGCACTCAAAGTGTTTACATTCAGGGCGCATCAAAGTGTTTACCCCCCAATCCACCCCAAAAGTTTTTCACCCCCCTCTCCTCAAAAAGCCCCCTCTTCGGCTCAAAATTTTTACAACACTCCATCAAATTTTACACACACCCCTCCCAAAGGTTTTTACCGGCTTTCCCCTCAGGACATCTCAATTTTAAAACATCAGGGCTGCACTCAAAGTGTTTAACATCAGGGAAGGACCTATCGGTTGCCCAAATGTTTTTAACAATCCGACTAATTGGGTTTCAACAAACATGTAAAACCCAAAAGGCGAATCGCAGGTCCCCGCCTCAAAGGTTAAACATAGGGTCAGGTCTCAACAAACATTTCACCCAAAATTTTTACCCCACAAAACAGGAAAAAAACCCAAAACCCCACTCCCCAAAATTAAACCTAGGGGAAAATTTTCAAACCCCCCAACAGGGGAAACACCAAAACTTCCCCCACAACAGGTTTTAAACCCCCCCCGGGGAAACTTTAGGAGGCGTGAAAAAAAAAAAGAAACTGTTGGGGCGCCTAAAACAAGGTAAAACCCCAGTCTGTCGGGCACAAATTTTAAACCTCCTTGTCGGCTAACCACAGTGAAAACCCCAAATCTGTGTGGAAAAGCGTTATAATCAGGGGAAAACCAAAATTCCCAAAGAAAAAAAACTTTCGTCGACAAAGGACAAAAAAGCCAAGAAAAAACACACCGAGATCTTTGGTCTTCTTGGAAAAAAACCCCCCAGGGAAAAAAACAAAAAATTGGAGCCACAGAGGTAAAACCCTTTTGTCTTGTAAGCCGTTTTTCTTTTTCCGGTGGAAGTATTTTTTTATGAAAAAATGCGTTTCCTCGCAGGGGGCCTCACTTTTTAAAAGACGGAAGGATTTTGGTCGTCTTAAAAGGAAACCAGGAAATGAACCCAGGTTGACCTTAAAGGTTAAAGGGGGGTTATGCCGGTCTGCCTTAAGTTTAAAGAAGGTGTCGCCTCTGCACTTAAATGAAAAAAAGGGGGTGAAAATTTAGTTGCCTTAAAGGTTTAAAAGGGGGGAAAAGAAACTGCCCGGTCTCACTTAAAGTGTTAACAGAAAAAGGGAAAGAATATGCATCTCACTTAAAGTGTTAACAAAGGAATGAATCCCAGGTCTGATAAAATGTTTAAAAGAAAAGGAATTAATTGAGTTTGCATTAAAGGTTTAAAAGAAGAGGGGAAGCCGGGGCTCATAAAGTGTTTAAAAAAAGGGAAGAATTGCTAGGTTGCACTTAAAAGTTAAACAAAGATGTTTAGGGTAGGGTTTCGGAGATTTTTCAGTCTTCTTTTGGGGAAGAATCGTTTGACCTTTTTAGTGATTGTCGCCCCTGTGAAAACGGGTTTTGAGTTTGGGATTTCGTTTTTTGGAGGTAAGAGGCCCCAAATTTGGCAAAAAACACACACAAACACACCAAACCCACACAACACAACCAAAACACCCCCCAAAACCACCACACACACAAGCACACCCCCCCCCACACCCCCCCCTTTCTGCCCGAAAAAGTCTTCTTTGCCAAACGGCTTCTCTCTCTCTCTCTCTCTCTCTTCTTCTCTCTTCTCTTTCCCCTCTCTCTCTCTCTCCTCTCTCTCTCTCTCTTCTTCCCCGATGTTGGTTTTAGGCAATTGAGACTGAGAAGTTAAGAACTTTTTATTGAAAACCCAGACGTTGACCCCGTCGTCTTTATTCGCCAAAATTTTTAGGAGGGGTTGGTGAATGTTTTTGTAGTTGGGGTGGTGTGTGTGTTGTGTGTGTGTGTGTTTTGGTGTGGTGTGTGTGTGTGGTGGTGGTTGCGTGCGTGCGTGCGTGCGGCGTGCGCGCGTTGTGAGTGTTGTGTGTGTGTGTGGGGTGTGTGTGTGTTGGTGTTGTTGTTGTGTTTTGGGGTGTGTGGGTTTGGGGTGTGTGGTGTTGGTTGTGTGTGTTTTGTGTGTGTGTGTGTGGTGTGTGTGGGTGTTTGTGTGCGTGCGTGCATGTGTGCGCGCGTGCGTGTGTGTGCATGTGTGTGTGTGCGCGCGCGTGTGTGTTCGTGCGTGCGTGTGTGTATGCGTGCGTGTGCGTGCGTGCGTGCGAGCGTGTGTGTGTGTGTGTTGTGTGCGTGCGTGAGAGAGAGAGAGAGAGAGAGAGAGAGAGAGAGAGAGAGAGAGAGAGAGAGAGAGAGAGAGAGAGAGAGAGAGAGAACTTTGACACTTTGATATTTCATTGTCATCACCAAAAAAGGTCCTTTGACAAGGGGAGGGGTGGGGGAGGTAACAGAACAAATGACATTTTCCTCTTCCTTTCCTGCAAACAAATAGTACACATTCATTCCTAGTGTGTATCGAATCAAAGGTTAACAAAACCAAATAAATTCGTAACATTTCCTTTCGTCCTCACGCACAGGCGCAATGCAGTAAGGTTAAAAAAAATCTTAAGACTGACTCGACCATTCACTCAATCAAATGATGACATTGAATTTTACTGATCTCTTCCACGTGCGATGAATAATAATATTTATTCAGATATCTCTTATAATGCATTATCTTAAATTTCACTATCCTTCGTCAGTCTAATTTTCAATGCTTCCGCGATGAATTTCGCAACTTACTTGAGAGAGAGAGAGAGAGAGAGAGAGAGAGAGAGAGAGAGAGAGAGAGAGAGAGAGAGAGAGAGAGAGAAGAGAGAGAGAGAGAGAGAGAGAGATGATGATGAGATGATGATGATGATGATGATGATGATGATAATCTTTATTTCCAAGGGTAACAGATAAGCAAACACATGCTTTTTTTCATCCGGCCCTCGCCCCATTAAGGGACTAACTAAGCATGACTAGCGACTACTAAGCATAACTAGCGACTAAAACTTACAAAAATTATAACAAACTCACATATCTTCACAAATGCATTAAAACTTGATAAAATGTTCATCCATTAACATTTAAGGCATAGATGACTTTGAAGGAGAAAAAAAAAAAAAAAGAAAAAGAAAGCAATTGCAACAACAAACATAAATAAAGAAATAAATTTCATAGAAGAGAGAGAAAAAAAAAAAAATCAGCACACACAACATAGAATAAGCGATCCTCCTATCGAAGAGAAAGAGAGGGGGAGAGAGGGGGGGGAGGAGAGAGAGAGAGAGAGAGGAGAGAGAGAGAGAGAGAGAGAGAGAGAGAGAGAGAGAGAGAGAGAGAGAGAGAGAGAGAGAGAGAGAGAGAGAGAGAGAGCATATGTGCCCGCGAAAGGGTGTACTATGATAAGTTACAGCGATGAAATGGTGTGAATGTATTTAAGGAAGTTAGTTCAATGGAATCGCTGAAGAACTCTACGTATATATGACTGTGAAAAAGTGTCACTGCGGGGCAACATCAGCGGGGCGATGAAGTCCACAGGGCAAAGTCCACGACCCCGAATGACTGTGTCAGACTTACCACGGGCAGTGTGAACACAGCGGGAATACGTCTGGCAGGCCAGCACTTAAAGGGTTAATATGGCAGGAGTGAGTCGGTTGGGTCAGCACTTAAAGAGTTAATATGGCAGGAGTGACTCTCTGTTAGGTCAGCACTTAAAGGGTTAAAATGGCAGGAGTGAGTCTCTGTTAGGTCAGTACTTCAAGAGTTATATGCGAGTGACCTCTGTTAGAGCTGTATCAGAATTGATACAGGAGGAATGAGTTTTTTAGGTCTGCACTTAAAGGGTTAATATGGCAGGAGTGAGTCCTTTAGGTCAGCACTTAAAAGGTCAATATGGCAAGAGTTAGTCTGTTAGGTCAGCACTTAAAGGGTTAATATGGCAGGAGTGACTCTCTGTTAGAGCTGGATCAGAATTGATACTGGAGGAATGAGTTTTTTAGGTCTGCACTTAAAGGGTTAATATGGCAGGAGTGAGTTTGTAAGGTCAGCACTTAAAGGTTTAATATGGCAGGAGTGAGTCCTTTAGGTCAGCACTTAAAAGGTCAATATGGCAAGAGTTAGTCTGTTATGTCAGCACTTAAAGGGTTAATATGGCAGGAGTGAGTCTGTTAGGTCAGCACTTAAAGGGTTAATATGGCAGGAGTGAGTCTGTTAGGCCAGCACTTAAAGGGTTAGTATCGCAGGAGTGAATTTGTTAGTCAGCACTTAAATGGTTAATATGGCAGGAGTGAGTCTGGCAGGTCAGCACTAAAAGGTTAATATGGCAGGAGTGACTCTCTGTTAGAGCTGGATAGGTGTTGAAATCTCACTTCAGCGCAAGATAGGCGTTGAAATTTCACTTCAGCTCAAGAAAAGCGTTGAAATTTCACTTCAGCGCAGGATAGGCGTTGAAATTTCACTCAGCGCAAGAAAGGCGTTGAAATTTCACTTCAGCGCAAGCTAGGCGTTGAAATTTCACTTCAGCGCAAGCTAGGCGTTGAAATTTCACTTCAGCGCAAGCTAGGCGTTGAAATTTCACTTCAGCGCAAGAAAGGCGTTGAAATTTCACTTCAGCGCAAGCTGGGCTTGAAATTTCACTTCAGCGCAAGCTAGGCGTTGAAATTTCACTTCAGCGCAAGCTAGGCGTTGAAATTTCACTTCAGCGCAAGAAAGGCGTTGAAATTTCACTTCAGCGCAAGCTAGGCGTTGAAATTTCACTTCAGCGCAAGCTAGGCGTTGAAATTTCACTTCAGCGCGAGAAAAGCGTTGAAATTTCACTTCAGCGCAAGAAAGGCGTTGAAATTTCATTTCAACGCCTATCTCGCGCTGAAGTGATTGAAGATAAGTGATTTCTCGTTCATTTTCGTTGTTCTTATTGTTTTGTATCTTGCCTGAAGAAGACCTAAGAGGTCGAAACGCGTCGTGTTTTGTCTTGTGATTCGTTCGTCCA
>CM031623.1:149551-159551 GCA_018398815.1 Conus ventricosus | reverse complement strand
CACTTAAAATTGTCAAAGTGGAAGAGGGATGTGGGATGAGGAGGGGAAGGGGGGTGGAGAGGAGGGGATGTCATACTCTATCGTTAATGGAATAATACACCATACACTTGCATACTTCATTCACCCACACATAAAATGTCTGAATCACTATAGTGAAAGGACATTAAACTGACGACGACGACACACACACACACACAACACACACACACACACACACACACACACACACACACACACACACACACACACACACACACACACTATGTAACACATAGTATGCCGCCACGTCCTGAACTACCTTGACTCCCACCAAATCTTGACCTCTCTCAACCCCGGCTTCCGAGCTGGCTACTCTACTGAAACCCAGCTCCTGACCACAACACAAGATCTCCTGTCTTCATACGACCGTGGAAGGCAAGTTGACATGGCGATCTTGGACTTCCCCAAGGCCTTTGACCCCGTTCCCCATGACCGACTACTCCATAAGCTGTCCAGCTATGCATCACTGGCCCCATCCATTCCTGGCTGAAGTGCAGAGAACAGAGAAATGTGTGTTCTGGCTCATCATCCGCTCTCAACTACTTTCGAGCGGATGATGACGCCAGAACACACATTTCTCTGTTCTCTAACAAGTAAAACTTTAACAATGAATTAAAAATGATAATCCATCACACATTCTCTTTCAATAACCAAAACATAACAATTATCTACAAACAAACATACTGTGTAGGGTTATCTGTTTTTAATACTAATTTACTAAACTTGCTTGTCTTTTAAAACTAAGTTATATTTTGGACATAAAATCCGCACACTTATTCTGACTAATTTCTACCTACAAAACTTTGTATAACAGACAGGCAGACACGAGGCGGAGGAAGTTATAGAGACCCCACCATTAAGCTGAAACCTGATCACTTAATTTATGGCCAGCGCAGACACGAGGTCTTCGTTCACATAGAACACAGCGCAGGCCGACCGGCCCGTTCAACAAACTGTGTGTCTCCCTTGTTGTGACCAAAAAATCAATAAAAACACGCCTCGCGAGCGTACTGCGTTTCTTCTCTCACCGGGCTCGCGGCAACATTATTGCATCAGAAAAATGTTCTTGAACCTTCTCGACAGAATGCGAGACTGCCACGTCAACACTGCCACGTCGGCACTACCTACGTCGGCAAGAGCCGGCCATAGCCTCTTATCAAATCAAGTGCTGAGCTTAAATCACGTGACGCTTTGTGTTGTGCCTAGTTGCCACCATTTTACATTGACAGCGGTGCTGTGTGGTCGTATGCTGTGTGGCTAGCATTAGAACTTGTGGGTGTTAAAAACATGGCGAGTCAGGGAAGTGATGTTTCAATGCCTTCTGCCAGTGCTGGAAGTGACGCTAATATTACTCAGAGAAATGGATGAAATGTTGTTATCTTCGCAAGAAAAACTTTCTGATCAACAGACCGATCTTGTGGAAAAATACATTGTTTATCATGAGGCCATGGCAAAGTTTTTGACAAAGAAAATTGAGTGGCGAGCCTTGTTCTCCTCTCTCAAAGCCAAAAGGAAGCATTTCGTTTTTGTTTCCTCAACAAAAAAACGGAACTCTCAGTTGAAGATCTGACAAATATTGAAAACACAGCTTTTTGAGCTGCCTTCTGATCCATTTGATGAAACCAAAACCTTTGAAACCGTTCAAGAAATGACCCCCATCTTACACCGGGCTTGTTACTCAGTGAAAGATAGTGAAAAGAAATCTCTTTCTCAGGCTCTTTTTTTAGGGCATTGGCTTAAGAAAGCAAAGACAATTTTGAAACAGTCAAAAACAAAAAAACTGGGAGTCCTATCTGAAAGAAGATTTGCTGGTTGAGCCAACTCGCGTAAGAAGACTAATTGAAGTGTCATTTTGTTTCTATTCTTATCCAAATTTCACAAACTTGCGATTTCTTTCAACGAGTTATACAGCAAACGAAAACTCATTCTGAAATACATACAATCCAACCCCAACTTTAAAGCATTCTGGCATGATACACATGACGTGTTAGAACCTGCATGGCAGGAGTAATTGAGCCACTTCCACAGCGGTAGTTTTACTAGCGTCCAACAAACTAGGCCAATCGGCAAACTCTGCCGATTGACCCACAAAGCCCACCTCTACCCCACCTACTGGAGCGGCGCCAACACTCCTTCACCTCTAAAGGCTGCCTTCGGGTGGCCGCCGATGAACTGAAACAGATCCTGTGATTATTGATTCAGGTCTGTGATAAGTGCTTTCGGCGGCTGCCTTGAATTTACGACGTTCAAGTGTAAACAACAAAAAGCCCCCTTCACTTTCCCACAAGCACTGTCCTGTCTATTGTGTGTTTGTTTGTTGTTTGTTTGTTGTTTGTTTGTGTTTGGTTTGTGTTGTTGTTTGTTTGTGTGTGTGTGTTTTGTCCTACCCTACGCACGCACGTCCCCACCCCCACCCCACGCATGCACACCCCCCACCCCACGAATGCACACACTCAAGTCACTTTTAAGTTCTTACTTAAGTTATTCTTAAGTTCTTAATTAAGTTCTTAATTAAGTTTTTAATTAAGTTACTTCAAGTTCTTAATAAGTTCTTGATCAAGTAACTTCTCAAGTCATCCTTTAAGTACAACCAAGTTCTTATTCAAGTTATCTTATAATTATCAAAAAAAATTTATGTTTTTATCTTAAATAGTAGATGTCTAATATAGTACACACACGCCTCAAAAAAACGCGTTATCGTCGAGGATGTCTTGCTTAACGCCCTTGGTGTGAGATCGGTCAGCATAGATCTTAATGAAGTTCTTACATCCTAAGCAACCGCATTGATTACAATTCTGGTCTATGGAAATGTTTTTTATAGACTCCATGTCTTTATTTATTGACTTCATCATTTTAAACAAATAATAATCCGCCATGATCTATTTTTATCAAAAAATTTTTAAAATATTATTCCATCTGAAATGGATCAAAACGATCTTTTGTTGTTGGCGGTGCTGGCGTGCTGTTGTCTTCTGTATTTAGCGGTTCAGATTTTTTTGACTGCTTTTGTTTTTGTTGCCATTGTTTATATATTTTATAACCGTAATAACCGCCCCCAGCAGCAGCAATGGCGCCAAAAATGACAACTGTTTTAAGTTCAATATTCCATGAAGACTTTGGTGCTGTAGACCTTGAATTAACTTGCTCTTGTTCTGGAGCTGGCATTGAATCAACTGTTGGCGTTGGCGGTGTTATGTTTTCATTATGAGTTATATTCTGTGATTGTAACTTCAATTTTCTTTGTCTGTTTAACTCTGCTACTCTTTTTCCTGCTGCAACACGCCCAGGATGCTTAGCTTTTCACTCGTCACTATCTCTACCTGATTCAGTGTTTTCTGATTCTGCTGATTTTCCGACTCGTTCATTTTGAAGGGAAATAAAATCTATATGATTAAAAGTAATTAAATCCCATGATTAATGGTGATAACAATGTTCCAAATCTGTAATACAGATCACAGCTTAGAGACTCTAATGACTTTGTTAAAACTGGATCCTGCGTTAAATCATACATAAAGTCTTGTTCAGAATCTATGGGCGCAAATCTACTAACTAGTTTAGTGTACAAACTAAGAACCGTTTGCCCCACACTTTTTACCATTCTCGACCCCAGCTGCGCTTCATACCTGTTGTGATACTTTATAATGTCTTGTGGCGACATCTGTTGAATCTGTTCTATGCTGAATTCAGTTCCGAGGAACTGTTTTGTTTTTCCACATGCTGCCAAAGAATACAGCCTTTCCTTTTTGGACATAATAGCTTGGTCATCAACTTGGTCATTCATAAGTTCAGGAAGGTTTAGGCTACCCTGTAGCTGTAGTAGATCATCGCTGTTCATGTTTTTTTTTATTAATTATAATTATTTTATTTTTTAAAATGAGCACCGAAAAAAACTGTTGCCAACCTTGTATACCATTCTGCTGTTATTGGAGGTCTAAGTGTAGGATACACGATGCTTGGTAAAAAGCTTGTTAAAAATAAAGCCAGCAGATCTTGGCAAACTAGACTTTGAGGATTCAGCAAAACTGATTGCTGTTATTACAGCTTCATTCGCTACGAAAGATTTTCTAGTTAAGCAAGGAATAATTCCAGAGAATATAAATATGTAAAAAAAAATACATTTTATAAAAATGGCTTCACTCGTAATGATGATAGGTGGTGCTGTGGTGAATGCGCTTGCTTTTAACGGAAGTAATTACGCGTTTAGTAAACTACGGGATGACGGCGAGAGAAAAAGACATAACAAAGCTATGGAGCAACTAGCTGCAGCACAAGATAACTATGAAAAGCAGAGAATTGAGCAGTTAGATTTTATTAACGACACACTGAAAAAACAGGGACATGCAGCTTACACATTTAAAGATGTTGATCAAGCAATAAAAGAATATTATCTTGTAACAGGCAAACCAATCGAGACATTGCCCCCACCAAAATTCAGTGACTTTTATCATCCATCAGAAAAACAAAAGATGCAAGAAATCGCGTTTATTGCCGTTGGTATGACTGTCGTGTATTTTGTTGCGCATAATATTGGCTGAATAAAAAATGAACAAAATCTATTATTCGCCAAAAGGATATTGGAAGGGAATAACAGCAATTAAAAAGCTAAGCCAAGCAGCTGGAGTCAGTGAACAAACAGCAAAGGAATGGTTATCTAAACAAGCGATTTGGCAAATTTATTTACCTGCACCTAGACGAATACAGAGACCACACTTTGTGAACACAACACCGAACGACACCCATCAAATGGATCTTCTATATTTACCCAATGATACGATTAGACGAAAAGATTTAAGTACGCACTCACAGTCATTGACGTAGCTTCAAGATACAAAGATGCGGAACCATTAACACAAAAGAGTGCTTCTGCTGTTGCTGTCGCTATACAGCTAATATACTCAGAGGCATAAAAAAACGCGAAAACAAACTGTATAGAAATTTTGATGTAATTTGTCTACCGATTCCTTTGAACTGGTAATAGAAAGTGAGAAAAGCAATCGAACACCGCAAAAGTGTCCTTTCAAAGTTCATTCTGGTAGAAAATAAGGTCACATGAACTTGACCTTGACCCTGTGTTAACAGCAGAATGTCAGTATCTGGTGTGACCACCTCGAGCATTGATCACAGCTGTGCACCTGCGGTACATCGAGCGCACCAGAGTGTTGGTCTGCCTTTGGGGGGACTTGCCACCACACCTGGCCCACAGCGACAGCAAGCTGAGCTGCTGTCTGGGGTCTGGGGTTGAGCTGGTTCAACTGCCTCTGAAGGGCATCCCAGAAATGCTCTATTGGGTTAAGGTCGGGAGAACGGGCTGGGTGAGGCAGCAGATTGATGTTGTTCTGCCTCAGGAAGTTCTGCGTAGCACAGGCAGTGTGTGGCCTTGCGTTGTCCTGCTGAAACAGGTTCTGTGGATGCCGCTGGAAATGCGGCAGGATGTGGGGCCTCAGAACTTGGTCGATGTAATGAACAGCAGTGACCCTGTTACCACGTCCTGGACCCACATTCTGGAAGATGACTGGCCCAATACGGCGATTTATGCCGATAGCCCTCCAGATCATGATGCTTTCACCACCCATGGGTCCCTTTCGGTGATGTTGGCATCAGTGAAGCGTTCCCCGCTCTTCTCCAGATCCGGATGCGGCCATCGCCTGGGTCGACGCAGAACCGGCTTTCATCACTGAAGAGGACTCGGCCCCAGTCCCGATGGCGCCAATGCACGTGGATCTGTGCCCACTGCAGACGGTTCTGGCGATGCTGGAGTGTCAGGATAGGTCGCCGGGCTGGACGCCTGCATTGGAGACCAACTGTGTTCAGTCGGCGACGCACGGTCCTGTTGCTGATTGGCCTGTCATGGTTGCCTACGGTGTTCCTGCTGTGTTGGCAGCGGTTTGGTAAGGCTCCCGTCGATGCTGACGAAGAAGATGGCGGTCTTGGGCTGCTGTGGTGACCTTCGGTCTGCCGCTCCTCGTCTGTCATCAGTGGTGTTTCTTGCTTGAAAGCGGTCCAGAAGGCGATAGACGGTGGAAATGTGGACTCCGAATGCGATAGCGACCTGCCTCATTGGAACCCGCCTGCAGTTGCCCCATTGCTATGCAACGATCTTGACGAGAAAGTCTCGGCATTATGTTGGCGCCTCTGGAAGGGATGATTTGAACTTTTTGGGGTTTGGAAATTTATAGCCCCACAATGGGGGCCACATTGAGTTGCAATTCACATTGATGCACGTGGCGTAGGTAGTCCACATGGCAAATGCACTCCTCGTGCCAAAAACGCTGACCCGGCAACATTCACCCACTGTTACGAGGTTACAACCGGCCAAGACACCACGCACTGCTAATGTTGCACGTGCAAACGACATTGCTTACGTCCTGTTCACAATGTGAACAATCGTGCACTGTCTCAATTTTTTCGCGTTTTTTATGCCTCTGAGTATATATCAACGAGGTCCTTTAACTTACCCTCGCATGATTCAAGTCGATGATGGAAAAGAATTTAAAGGTCGAGTGAATCAATTATTGTTAAAACATAGAGTTACCATTAGAAGAGGCATTCCAGGAGTTCACAGATCACAGGCTTTAGTTGAAAACTTTAACAAACAGTTAGCCGAAAGACTTTTTTCTTACCAGTATCACAGAGAGCTTATTGACAATTCTCGCAACACAGAATGGTTTTAGAAGACTGCCTCAGTTTTTGCGCGCAATAATATTGAAGAATTTAAAGGGCCTAAAACCAGTATCAAGCAAAGCAAAAAACAAACAATAGAAGTTTTTTGAAGAGAGTCTTATCTGGCAAACAATTGCCGTTGGTTTAAAAGTTAAGGTACCTTTTATTTGCCGGGGAAGCAATAAGGGGATACTCGCATCAGGGCAACCGATCCAGTTTTTGAGCGGTTGATCCATATGAAATAAAAAGAATGTAAGATGAAATCCGCCCGTGATTATTACGAGAAACAGACACGACAAAACAACCGGCTCCTCAAGATCCTTTTGTGAAGGAGAAACTGCAGATAAATCCACAGACACAGTTCCCCTTTACCTGATTTACGTAAATAAATTTGATTTAAAATGGAAGCTCAGAAGAAGCGCAGAATGATACAAGAAATTAATAAATGAAAACTCGAACTATAAAAGAATCATTGATTTGAAGTTCTGCTATTAGTCCAACATTTGCGAGGAGTCATCAGCACATGGCAATGCAATCCAGATTAACCTACAACCCAAAATCCCAAATTTTGATAACAAACATGGGGGAAAGATTATCCTTGTAAATAATAAAAAAATGCGAGCGCATCAAGCAAACATGAGAAAAATTTGTCTGAATAGGAGGATGAAAAATGATTGAATTTATAGATAAAAGTTGATGAAAAATATGGGCCCGAATATGAACCCAAGAATTAATATAAATATCCGTTCTCCAATGTCCATATGCATATGAAAAACTCCTGATTAACAAACACACGGGGGGGGTGGTTACTATCTAATGACTTCTTTGTTACAACCTTTGTTGATCTCATGTAGATTAGATTCGCAGTTTACGTGCTTATAATATCTTATTATCAAACTTGCTGCTTTGTAGTTGTCAGAGATATTTTGACTGCACAACTCTGCGAAAAATATTCCTTTGCTTTCTTAATGTTAGGCGCACGTCTCGAAATACGGTACATTTTCGACTAAACCATAAACTCCTTGATCACCTTCCAGATAATTCAGCCTCATCATTCCTAAAACCCTTCTTATTAGTAATTGAACTGCAAAGGCGAATCTTAGGATAATCAGATGTGTCCTACCATCCTGCTTGCCCTGTAGCTACGTTCTAATACCATGTCTTTATAGATGTCTTCAGTAAGGGATACTATAACAAAAACGTCCTGTATCTGTGTAAAGTACTCTGGACTCTGGATACGAGGTTTAAAGTAGTCATAAAGAAATTCTAACATTAAAAGCTTTGATAATTCTAAAACAGTAACCCAATAAAATACAGCTTGTCCAATTTGACTTTCTTTTCTCATCATTATGCCAAAAAGCTATCAAGAAATTCTTCTAAAGTCCTGATAATTAGTTTTGAGTCAGCTTAATTGCTTCGTACTCTTTAGTGACCAACTACATCTTTTACGCTTGTGCGATCTCCTAGTCATTCCAAAACAGCTGTTGTTCATCAGCTTGAAAAAGTCTTTTTCTGAAGCATCTGTGGATTTAGTTCTGAGATCAGTGTTCTTCATGATGTATGGTTTCATGAACTGTTCTTGATCAAAAGCAATTATACGATGAACAGCTGTCAACTTCAAACCATGTCTTAAATAAAATTGTAGAAGTCTGTAATGACAGACATAATTTTTTTTGCCTCGAAGATTAGGCACAAGTTTAGGCGGTTCTGTTTTTGCCATCTTTAGGCTTTCTGCTGCAATGGATAGTCATTATGCAGGTCATGGAGCTCATGAGGATATTCTAAGTCAACTTCTAGAATGAAACCGCGCTGTTGACCCGACGTCAAACTGCCCAACCACTTTAATGCTTTTTGAATATTATTTTTTGGGTCGTCTTTTGTGTACATCTTGAAGTTACGTAATGGAAGTGATTGCGCCATTGCCCATCCATACAGATTGTTTGCGTCTAAATACATAAGATAGTTAGACCTTTTACTTGGATCATAGTCGTCCAAGTATTTGTTGTTTGCTTTACAGTAATGATGCGACCCATACTAATTCCTCCACGCAATCCGTTTTCAATCATCTGAATCATTGGTAAATCTGACAATAAATCAATCTGTACTCCAGTAAACTTTAAGAAAGCATCCCAACTCATCCCGGCGCAGAAATGTAATGCGCGGGATCCAGGCTATAATGTTTCATGCAGGTCTTTCTATAATTTTCAAAATATCCGCCAACAAACATACATCAGCCATCAAGTAGGAGTCATGATAGTCTCCCATCGTTTTACACTCTAACTTCTGCCACGCATCTTGAGCATGCTGGTAATCAGAATCACTGATGTCCTTTCCTCTAAGACTAGAAAAGAACGCGTCCTTTAGGTGGAAGTGTATCTTCGTTAAACCTTTCCCAACTGTTCATGTACTCATAAGGGTAAACGCCCTTTCTAACAAGTGTTGGGTCAAAATATTCTTCCGTTATTGGGCAGGACTTTAAGGACATAGCCAGTGACTCTAATGATCCCATCATGTGTTGCATAGAGTCATAAAAAGACATGTTATTTAAAGTGAAACACATGTACTTTTCTGATGACTGTGCAATGCATGCTACCCTGAAGGCGCTGGTTACTGCTTGCATTATAAGGTGAGAGTCATAACCTCGCAAGTTATGAAAGAAGATGGGCAGCTTCCATGTCTTTGGTTCAAACTTTAGTTGAAGATTGCATTTACTGTGTGCTGCTCCTCTGAACTTCCACTAATGTGATCATGGTCTCTTACCTTCGGATTCGCTACGTCTGATGAGAGGCCTAAACCACAAATCCAACAGTGTGTGGCTGAGTCATACTGTTGTTGGTCTTCAGGGTCATAATTGTCTAAAGATTCAGATTATTAGAACAGCGTTTACGCACTTGCTGCATGCGCTGTAAAAATCTTTGGCCGCATTTGGCCTCTGTATAATTCTGGCGTTGAATGAGCGCCATCCGACCTGACATAATGAAAGCAAATGAACAAATCTGTGATTACTCACAAAGCTGTTTTTGGGAGTTTCTGTGGGTTGGTCCTTCATAAGGAACAATAAGTGATTCGAAGTCTGCGTAAACAACATATGGAGAATTTTGCAGTTTTTTCCAGTTCTTAAAACTAACTTTAGATCCTGGTGGGGGCGTAGTTAGTTCTGTATTACAGTCAACTGGGCCGATACAATGTTTCTTATGTTCGCTCGCGGCTTGAGCAGATGGAATTCTTGTTAAACATTTTCTGCAGAATTCTTGTTTGCCATATTTTTTGTAGTAGCCAATAATAATTGTGTATCTTATGG
>CM031623.1:134137-144137 GCA_018398815.1 Conus ventricosus | reverse complement strand
CAAGGCATAGTCATTGACCAAATTCTAAAACGGCAGTCTTTCAATTAACCACCGGTTTGGATTGTTCTCCGTTGAAGTCAACGTTTCCTATCATGATGCCATTGACATCCAGAAGATTAGCATTGTACCCCTTTGAAGTCAACGATCTATCATGATGCCCATAGACAGTCCAAAGTTTGCATTGTTCTCCTTTGAAGTCAACGGGTTCTAACATGATGCCATTGATATCCCAGAAAGTTTGCATTGTTTCTCCTTTGAAGTCAACGGTTCTATCATGATGCCATAGATAACTAGAATTATGTATTTTCATTATGCTGTGTGTGTAGGTGTGAGTGTGTGTGTGTCTGGGATTAACTATGTCTGCACGGACTGGAAACATACCAGAGGTAGACAGCTTTCCAAGGAATTAGCTGTATAATTCATGGGCGACATCTCAGCTGATTCTTGCCGACAACTCTTTTTTTAGATGAAGCGAGAAACACATCAACACTTAAAACATCACCAGCCACCACCACAACCAGCCTCACCTACCATGATGTTGATGGTGTCCCACAACCAGCCTACCATAACATGATGTTGATGTGGCGCACAACCAGCCCTGCCATAATCAGATGTTGAAGGTGTCGCACAACACCCAGCCTACCATAACATTATGTTAGGTGTCGACAGTCGATTACCACGTCGCACAGATCATACTTAATCAATATGTCAATGAAAAATAGGTTTCTGGATTCTGGATTCGACATTAGAAAAGTAGTTAAAGACTCTGAATTATAAAACTTGCTTGGAGACAGGGTCCGTCCTGTCTTCCTCAGCTCACTGATGCTGTTTGTGGCATCGATGGCCTGGTGGGGCTCTTGTTTTGTGTTGGGTGACCAGATGACAGGATCTGTTGTATATGGGGGTGGGGGGGTGGGGGGGGGGGGGGGGGGGGGGGGGGGGGGGGGGAGGGGGGGGGGGTCGTTCAATAGTCCTTGAACTCTGTTCAGGCAGGGCGTCAGGTCTTGATTTCGTTGGGCTTCTTTTAACTTCTTTTTGTGAGGAAGGCTCGTGAAGATACGATCTTGGATTTCATGGGCTGAAACTGTGGCCCCTGTGGCATTGTAGGTGTTACGTGTAAGTACGGCAGAATAGATCGTTTTCTGTGTTCCTGTAGACGGGTGGTGATTTGGTCTTGCTGTCTCCGCCAATGTAGGTAAATGGCACAGTCGTCGACACCCACCCTGATTCACTACACACACTGCTTGAGGGGTCCGTTTTGTCTTTGACATGGGCCAGCACTGAACCCTCCGAACATTTGACTAAAGCAACGTAACGTTATAATTACTATTGAACTATATTTTCAATGTGTACGAATCAATTTTACTGAACGTATCTTGCATATTTTGTCCTCTGTTTGGAATCTTATCTTGCTTTATCTAAGCATGTTTGGTAATTTGCATAATTTTCGGACAATCCACACAAAAGGCTGCTAACTTCAGAGAGTAAAATACCAGACTACGCGTGCTGTAAACCTACAAACATTTTACTACACATCTCTCTCTCTCTCGTCTCTCTCTCTCTCCTCTCTCGTTCCCCCCCTCCCCCTTCTCTCCTCACTCTCTCTCTCACACTCTCTCCTCTCTGTATTGAAAACGGAATAGACAAATTTCAACAGTACACAGCATATATCCTCAAGCAAAACAAATGCCCCTGCAGCTTGGGAACTTGAAATGGACCTGTGACATAGGACCTCTCAGAAACAAGGCTTTAGGTGCCAGTTTAAAGTTAATTTTCATTCCTTGCAAAGAATTGTGTAAACACACCTATGATTTGCTCTAATTCCAACACTACTCTTGTCATTCTAACCTTGATATATAACTCACACATGACTAACATACAACAACACCGCACCAACCAACAACGACGACAACAACAACACATGAATTAATCGAGCTCTAATAATAAAAAAAATATTGGTTTTTCCGCCATTACTTGAAAGAATAATATTATAAATTCTCCCTCTCTCTTTATATTATATATATGATATATATATAAATATATATATATATATATATAATAAGAGATTATAACCAAAGTAGCCCAAAATGATTTTTAAAAGCAGCTCGACCATGGAGCAACATTTGTCAATATGATGTTATAAAGTAGAAAGGTTTATAACATCCATTGACAGAGTTTAAAAACCTTGAGATATTTAACCTTCTTTTAACAACATAGACAGATATATATATTAATATAAATATATAAATATATATAATATAATAGAATATAAATAGAGCTGAACAAATAAGTAGAAGGGAAAAACAAATCAGGTTAACAATTCTTCCCTCAATATAATAATGGACTTGACAAGACTTGATAAAAAACTAGGAGATGAAGAAAATGGAAAATATAAATAATATAATAAGAAACCCCTGTGACTAGCTGCATGAGGGAACCATTACAATACCCTCACGAAGGCAGATTTAAATGTATAAGAAGGCTGCGCCTGGCCTTTCGTCCGCTGGATACGACTCATCAGGAAGACACGGCAGATTGTATCTGTGCTCTTGGCGTCAAATAGAGCCACACCAGAGTACCGTAATACAGTGTGTTCCAGCCACCACCAAAGGTACAAAACATAATCCAACGGCGCCAGCCCAAAGCAGCCACAAAGGTAGAAATAAAACAAAAAACCAAAAGTGATGAGAGGAAAAAAGTTGCTGAAAAACTAAAAAACATTATGAAAACATAATAAAATGTAAGGGCCAATCTATTGAGCCTATGCTTGAGATCCTTTAGGGATGTGCAAGGACTAAAAAAAAACAGAACAGTCCTGAGTGGTCATCTCTGCTGTTCAATAACCAAGCATTGTCACGGCGAATAATTGTGGGCAGAACAACTTACTTCGGATCTCCTAAGAGATGCAATCACACACTGATTGACCAAACTATATATGCCAAACAATAAAGTAGGCAGGTGAAAACAAATGCACAAGTGTTTGTGTGGTAGTGATGTGTGTGTGTGCTGGGTGTGTGTGTGTGAGTGTGTTGGTGTGTGCTCGTGCTCGTGCGTGCTGCGTGCCGTGCGTGCGAGCGGCGTGCGTGATTGTGTGTGTGTGTGTGTGTCTGAGAGTGTGTGAGTGTGTGTTTGTGTGTGTTGTTGTGTGAGTGTTTTGTGTGTGTAGAGAGTGCGTGAGTTGTGGTGGTGTGGTGTGATGTTGTGTGTAGTGTGTGTGTGTGTGTATTTAGTGTGTTTGGTGTGTGTGTTAGTTGTGTTGTTTTGTAGTGGTAGTAGAGTAATACTTTTCATTACGTCATTTCACAAATAAGTGAATTAGACGATCTCTCTCTCTCTCTCTTCGTCATCTCTCTCTCTCTCTCTCTCTCACTCTCTCTCTCTCTCTGTGTTAGTGTGTGATGTGTGTGAGTGTGTGTGTGTGTGTGTTTGTGTGTGTGTGTGTGTGTGTGTGTTTGTGTGTGTGGGTTGTGTGTGTGTGTGTTGTTGCGATGTTAAAAGGACTCCGCACAGTCTCTGCATGTCTGGGAACAATGAAGGAACTGACTGATTAATTGATGATTGACTGATTAATCAATGAATAAATTAATTAGTCTTTGATGAAATGCAACATGAGAAAGATTAAAAGAAATGAAAAACGGTTTAAATATTGAACATTTGAAATCAGAACTCGATATAATACTACTTTCAATTTCACTTAATTTCAGTGCAAGAGGTGAGGATCGACTACTTTAGTGTCCTAAGCATTACTGGATTAAAGATCCATCTGTTCTGATATTGTTTTACTGTTTGAGTTTCCATCTATTCTGAAATGTATTTTACTGGTATAAAGATCCATCTGTTTCTGAATTGTTTACTGGTGTTAAAAAAAGATACATCTGATCTGAATTGTTTTACTGGTTAAGATCCATCTGTTCAGAAATGTTTTACAGGTATAAGGATCCATCTGATCAGAATTGTTTACTGGTTTAAAGATCCAACTGTATCTGAATGGTTTACTGGGTTTAAAGATCCATCCGTTCTGAATTGTTTTTTATCCTGGTTTAAAGATCCACTATTTCTGACTTGTTTACTGGTTTAAAGAACCATCTATTCTGATTGTTATACTGTTTATGAGTGTTAAGATCCATCTCTTCTGAATTGATTCATTACTTTATAAAGATCCCATCTGTTTCGAATAGTTTACTGGTTTAAAGATCCCATCTCTTGAGGGGGGGGGGGGTGAATTGTAAGCCGAGCAAGATCTTCCTGCGGGAGAAAGGTAGCTAGTTTTTTTCTTTCTATTCAAAAAATTTTGCATTCAGAATTATACAAGTGAACGTTGGCATTTACTTATGATTCAGGATGGCAAGTTGGCCAAAACTGATAGATTAAGGCCTGATCACTAGAAAAATTGACCGGGTGAATGCTCACCTCTTATCAAGCGCTAAATACGGAATGCATTTCCACTAACACGCAGCAGGCAATAGATAATCAATACTAACGGAAACGTAATTGCATATGAATCTCAATTAGATGAAAAACAATTGAAATTCAGAGGTGAAGAGAATTCGGTTGCTAACAAACCAGACTTGATGGTATGATCAACTCTCGACTGCTTGAGAGCAATGAAAGATCAGTTGCTCTGTTAGCAAGCTTGGCTTGTTCGATGTATCCGATTTTATAGACCGTCCTGAGAGGAGAAGGGAAGTAACTTGCTATGTTAGTCTAGCAGGCATTGTTTGTGTGATCAGTTTTATAGTAAACGGGGAGAAGGTATACTACAATGTTATCAAGCATGGGCTTGAATCGTGTGATCAGTTTCATAGTCCCCGGAGATGAGAAAATAACTAGCCAATGTTAGCTAGCTTGGATTGTTTGTGTGATCAATTTAAAGAGCGCGTCTGAGGGGAGAATGACGTAACGTGCAATGAGTTCGTTCTAGCTTTGATGTTTTTGGGATCATTAATATCTAGGAGATGGAAATAACTTCCATGTTACATAGCTTGGCTTGTTCGTGTGATCAGATTTAAATGTCTTAGAGAAGAAGGAAATAACTTTACAATGTTAGCCGCAGCTTGGCTTTTGTGAGATCAACTTATATAGCACGGGGAGAAGTAAATAACTACCAATGTTAGCTAGCTTGGCTGTTTTGTGTGATCAGTTTCATAGTCCGGGGAGAAGAGAAATAACTAGCCAATGTTAGCTAAGCTTGGAGTGATTGTGTGATCAGTTTTATAGTCCGACTGAGGGTGAGAAGGGAAGTTATTTTTTTTCTTTTAAAAATTTTTTTTTTTTATTAAAAAGGGGGGGGGGTCATTTTCTTTTTTAAATCCCAATTTTTTAAAAATCCCAAATAAAATTAAAAGGGACTTTTTAAATTGGGGGAAAAAAACCCCCCTTTTTCGGTTTAAGGAAAATTTTTAAAACCGGGGGTTTTTTAAAAAAATTTTTTCCCCTTTTTGAAAGGGGAAAAAATTTTTAACCCTTTTTTTTTTTCCCCTTTTACGTTTTTTGATTTCTCGGGGGAAAAAGAAGGGCCCCTTTTTAGCTGCGGGTTGTTTTTTTTTTTATAAAATTCGGGGAGGGGGGAAAAAAAAGGGGTTTGGGGGGGAAAAAAAAAAAAAAAATATTAAAATTTAAATTTTTTGCGCTTGTTGTTTTTTTTTTGGGGGAAGAGAAAAACAGAAATTTTAGCTATTTGGGATTGGGGCTTTTTTTAAAAGCAAAAGGGGGGAAGGGGGAGAAAGGGGAAAAAAATTTTGAAATTTTTGAAAAAAGGGTTTTTGGGGACGAATTTAAAAAGGGAAAAAATTAAAATTTTTTTACCCCTTTTTTGGGGTTAAAAAGCAAAAAAAAAAAAATTAAAAGAAGCCCAGTTTTTTGGGGGTTTTTTTTTTGGGGGGGGAAGAAAAAAAAAAAATTTTAAAGTTCGGGTTTTTTTTTCCTATTTTTGGGGGGGAGAAAAAATAAAAACAATGTTGGCGGGTTTTAATTTTTATTTTGAGGGGGAAAAGGAAAAAGGTTACTTTTGGAGGGGACATTTTTAAAAGATAAATAATTGAAGACAGTTCTTTTTTTGGGTTTTAAGCGGGAAAAAAAAAATTACAATGTTACCCCTGGTTTTTTGGGATATTTATTTGGGAGAGGGAATAAAAATTTTACTAACTTTTGGTGCACTTTTTTTCCATAAGGAGCCAAAAAACAAAAAAAACAAAAAAAAAAGAAAAAAACAAAAAAATCAAAATTTAAATTAGAAAAGGGGAAAAAAAATTTTGGAAAGGGACAAAACCTTTTGAACATTTTTAAAAATTTTTTTGGGAGAAGGGCAAAACCCATTCCCATTTGGGGGCAAAACCCCACCTTTTTAAAAGACAGAAAACCTTTTCAAAAAAAATTTTTGACCCATTCCTTTTAAAATATTAAAAACCCATTTTTTGAGGAGGGAAAAAAAAACCATTTAATTTAAAAAACCAAAAGGGGAAAAAAACCTTTTCCATTTGAAAAGGAGGAAAAACCCCCCCCTTTTGGGGTAAACCCTTTCCATTTCAGATGGGGAACTTAAAAATTTAAATTTTTCAGAATTACCCCACCTTTAACTACCCCTTTTTTAACAAAAAAAAAAGTTTTTATAATTAAATTTTTTTTTCCATAAAAACGGTTGGAAGGCAAAAAACGGTCTGGATTACCGGTTTTTAATTTTTTTGGATTTTATTTGGGAAATTAAAAACCCTCAAAAATTTGCGGGAATTTTTAATTTTCATTTTGGGGAAACGTACTTTTTTTTTTTATGTTTTTCGCCTTAATCATTTTTTTTTTTTCCAAAAAAAATTTTAAACCAGTTTTTGGGAGCACCTTTAAAAAAAAAGGGCGGGGAAAATTTTATTGGGGGCACAAAAAAACAATAAATTTTGAAAAGGAACCCAAGTTAAGTTGCAGCCCTCCCTAGGAATTTTTTTACCAAAAATAAATTTTCTAGGTTTTTAGAGTTTTTTTTATTTTCCCAAATTTACCACCAAAAAAATTTTTTAAATTTAAAATTTACCCAGCAAAAAAAATTCCCCTATTTTTAGGCCAAAAGAATTTTTTTTAAACTTTTTTTTTTGCGCCAAATTTACAAAATTTTTAAATTGGGGGAAACCTTTCCTTTACCTTGGGAATTTTTTTGGTTTTTTTTCCCCGGGGAATTAAACCAGAACCCCCCAAACTTTTTTGGGTTTTTTTTTAATTTTTTCTATTTTACAAAAAATGAGCGGCCCCAAAAATTTTTTTTTTCAGGCCCCCTTTTTTTTTAAAAAAACAAAAAACCCATTCAAAAACTTTTCGGGTTTGACCTTAAAACAAAAAAAGAAAAAAAATTGGCCCGGGGGAAACCAAAAAAAAAAAAAAAAAAAAAATTAGGAACTAACAAAAAAAAAAAAGCATAAAAAATTAAAAGCCTTTTTTTGGGCCCCGGGGTTTAAAAAAAAAGTTTTTTTTAATTTGCGGCATAAAAAAAAATAATTTAATTTACGGAAAAAAAATTTATTTTAGCGATTTTCCCCCTTTTAGGTTGCCAGGAATAAACCTTTAAGGTTTTTGGGGAAACTTTTTTTTTATTTTCCCCTTTAAACCCCATTAAAAAAATTTAGAGGCAGAAAAAAACCCCCAAAAAAAATGGCCCCCAAAAACCAGTTAAAAAAAGAGAAATTTTTAAACATATTTTGAGCAGCAAAAAAACCGTTAAATTTTAAAAGGGTGCCGGTACAAAACGGAATTTTTTTTTGGGGGAATAAATAAAATAATAAAATAAAAAAAACCATAGTTTTTTGGAAAGAAACAGAAAAACTTTAAAAAAATAACTATGAAAGGACAGGGCACAGAAAAAAAAAAAAAGTTTAACAGAATTAACAGCAAACAAAAAACAGACAAAACATAAAGGAGGGCGGGCACAGTAAAAAAAAAAATAAAGAATTGGGCAGGGCACGTAAAAAATAAAAAAATAAAAAAAGGGGGGGGAAAACATTAAAAAAAAGATAATTGTTGGGGGGGTTTTTGTTTGTGGGGGGTTTTTTTTGGGTGGGGGGGGGGTTTGGGTTTTGGGGTTTTTTTTTAAAAATTGGGGTTTTTTTTTTTTGGGGGGTTTTGGTTTTGGTTTTGGGTTTTTGGGTGTTTGTTTTTGGGGGGCCCCGGGGGCCCCCCCCTGGTTTTGGTGTTTTTGGTTCCCTTTGTTTGGGGTTTGTTTTTTTTTTTTTAAAATTACCCCTTTTTTTTTTTTTTTTTTTTTGTTGTTTTTCTTTTTTTTTATAAATTAATTTTTTTAAAAAATTTTTTTTTTATATTTTTTTAATTATATTTTTTAATTCTTTTAATTAATAGATTTAAAAAAAAAAAATAATAAAAATAATATAATAATAATAATAATAAAATATAATAATAATAAAAATTAATAATAAATAATAAAATAAAAATAAAAATAATAATAATAAATAATAAAAATAATAAAAATAATAATAATAAATACTTTTTCGCCTATTCTCGGTAGGGGCCAAGCTCTAAGCTTTCAATAAACACCGTTTAAAAACCGGGTGCCTACCTGGGTAGCCGACTGAAAGGGGGGCTTCTCATCGTTTCCCTGTTCCATCAGTACGTTAAATTCGATCATTTTTCTTTATTTCCCTTTCATTCTTTCCATTTCCTCAGGGGGTGCATGCTATGTGTAAGTGTATCCATACCAACGGTCAAAGTGGTTTTTCCCCAAAAGTGGTGATGGGGTTTTGTGGGCAAGTTTTATGCATGGTTCACACACGGAACCCCCGGGTTTTTCCCCAAAAATATTTTAAAAACCAATTTTTCCCAAAAAACCCCAAAAAAGGGCCCTTTTTTTTTTTTCCCCTTTTTTTTTTTTTAACTCCCGCTCCCCCTTTTTATTACATGGGGTTTGGAAAAAAAAAGGGGCCTATTTCATTTGGAAAATAGAGGGAACCCCATAAAAAATTGCGAAACCACATTAGATTAAAATTTTGGGGTTAAAAATGTGGTTTTTTGTTGTTTTGGGGGTTGGGGTGGGGTTTGTGTGTGTGTGTGGTGTGTGTGTGTGTGTGTTTGGGGTTTTTGTGGTTTTTTTCATAAATTTTTTCCAAAAAACCAAATTTTTTAAAAAAAAATTTTTCAACACCACTGGTTTAAAAAAAGAAAAAAAAATTTGGGGAAAAAAAAAAAAAAAAAAAAAAAAGAAAAAGAAAGAAAGAAAGAAGAAAAAAAAAGGAAAAAAAAAAAAAAAAGAAAAAAAAAGGGAAAAAAAAGAAAAAAGAAAAGAAGAAAGGAAAGGAAGAAAGAAAAAAGGAAGGGGAAGGAAGGGAAGGAAAAAAGGAAAAAAAAGAAAAAGGGAAGGAAAAAAAAAGGGAAAGGGAAAAAAAAAGGGGGAAAGGAAAGGGAAAGGGAAAAAAAGAAAGAAAAGGAAAAAAGAAAGAAGGAAGGGAAAAAAGAAAGAAAGAAAAAGGGAAGGGGGGGAAAAAAGAAAAAGGAAAGAAGGAAGGAAGGGAAGGAAGGAAAAAAAAGGGGGGAAAAGAAAAAGAAAGAAAGAAAGAAGGAAGGAAAGAAGAAAAAAAAAGAAAGAAGGGAAAAAGGGGGGGAAAAAAGAAGGGAAAAAAAGAAAAAAAGGAAAAAAAAAAAAAAGAAAAAAAAGGAAGGGAAGGGAAAAAAAGAAAAAAAAGGAAAAAGAGGGGGAAAAAAAAGGGGAAAAAAAAAGGAAGGAAAAAAAGGAAAGGGAAGAAAAAGAAAGAAAGAAGAAAGAAGAAAAAAGAAAAAAAAAAGAAAGAAGGGAAAAAAGGAAAAAAAGAAAGAAAAAAAGGAGGGGAAAAAAAAAAAAAAAAAGAAAGAAAGAAAGAAGGAAGGAAGGAAGGAAAGAAAAAAGAAGGGAAGGGAAAAGGGAAAAAAGGGAAGGGAAGGGGGAAGGAAAGAAAAAAGAAGGGAAAGGGAAGGGGGGAAAGAAAAAAGAAAAAAAAGGAAGGAAAAAAGAAAAAAAGAAAGGGGGAAAAAAAAA
>CM031623.1:104137-129137 GCA_018398815.1 Conus ventricosus | reverse complement strand
ACAATGACCTCGAGGGAACCATCATACAGCCTTTAAATTGAGCGTGACACTACCACTGGTGTGTGATTTCATGACAGTATCACTGTTAGACCAGCTACGAGCGTAGAGCACTAAGCTGTTGACATCTATCGACTTGTCGCTAGTCTGTTAGACCAGCAATCGACTGTTCGTCTATAGGGTCTCACATCCTTGGTAACGTATGTGACAATACCTCCATACAGAGCATAACTTGACTTCAAGAGTGTCAGAAGTCGTTTCGGGGGGAAGAGTGTTCTATTGTGGTATGCCTGCACATTCTGACAACACTGACACATTCAGGTAGACTGTTGACGATCAAGTTCGGGATGAAGGTGCGGGTGTGTGTTATGCCCAACATTCAGTGGAGACTGGTGACGGAGGCAGAGTTGGGATTGAAGAGTGTGGGTGTGTTATGCACATTCAGTGAGACTGTTGAACGAGGTCAGAGTTGAGGAGAAGGTGCGGGTGTGGTGAGAAGAACTATCAAAAGGGCATTCGCTCAACCCCGTCTCAACACGTTTCGACACGCTGACTCCAAATGCCCCCTTTTATTAGTTCTCTACAATTAGACGCAACAACCAAAAAATAACGATTTTTAACAAACATAACATTTGTGTATGTTATCCGTTTTCAATCCTAATTAGCTAAACTTTTCAGATTTCATTTTTGGCTTAATCCTGAGTTTTTCCTGAATCATTTGCAATAACATCATTTTCCGCGCAAACATCTTCTTCAAATGAGTCTCGCTTTCAGTGAAATAATAACACAGTCTTAACTGTTCTCTAAAGTCTTTTAAAACGAGTTTAATTGTTTTTGACATAAAAGCCCACACATATCCTAGCAGTCTTCACTAAAAGCTAGTTTTGATAAAAGTGTTTCTCTTTTTAACTATGTCTCTTCTGCCGAACAGTCCGCTTATAATAGAATTAGTGTCTGCGTTTCCTTCATACATTATAAAACTGTTCTAAACACTCACTCATTTATGCTAGTATTAAACTAAATATATTTCATCATCTCCCATATAAACCTTTCTATCATGATATGCTTTGTTCCGCATTTAAGTTTTTGGACAGGAAAATTCACATATGAATCAAAATAAAGCGATAACTCCTTTTGCTATAGTCTATGACACATATTGTTTTTCCACATCCAGTCTTCCACAAATCAATGAACATTGAGGGTTTTTGTCATAAAGTAAACTGCTCCATATTTAAAACTAGAATTTTACATCTAATCTTGTATGTTTTTATCATGCTCTCTGTCAACAACTTGTTCTTATAATAATAATCCTATAATTCTAAATGTGTAAGATTAATCCAATTCAGTCTGTAAGATTGTTTCTGTTTAGACTAATATTGAATTTGCACTGGTTTAACACCTTAATCTCCCCAACCGTCGTAAAAACGACGACAGTAACTTTAAGACTGTCAACGTCTAAGTGTTGCCACTAATTAGAATCATTTTAGAAGGACACTCACTAAACGACCACAACCCCATCCCTCTCCCTCACAACACTCTTTTAAGAACAAGAAATTTCAAATATCATTGTGAACGTGTCCTCCTAAGTTTCATTTGCGATGAACTGTAATTCTTGTGTATAAGCATCTTTAAAACTGATTCTTCTCTGTGGAGATGTAACTGTTTATTTCCCATACGGCTTTATTCATATCTCTTTTCGCATTGTCCTCTGTCAAAAAAGAACGTTACATGTAAAGGACCTTAGGTTGAAAATGCTTGTCTGAAATTTTTTTGATGTTAAAAAATGTATATGGCTTATGAATCAAATTTTATGTCCCATTCTAAAGATGGTTCTAATGCCATTTGCTGTCATTTTTCGAACTATTATTATATTCATACTGTCCACATTATTTGCTTCAACATTGCGCATTGCTCTATTTAGGAAACTATTTGTTGTTGCACCTCTTTGCGTTTATAACACCATCTTTACGTGAAACATCAAACCATAGCTAAAGTCGCCTATCTCGCCATTCTGTTCAAAGTCCCGCTACGTCTTCAAGGTTTTTTAATTCTAAAGTTATAACTCACCCGGCCTAATGTAACTCCTGTGTTCTTCTGCCCCACGCGCCATTTATAGTACATCTTATTATTTTATTTCTAAAACAGAATGTGCAGTGTATCACATTTCACGACTTTCCCTGTTTTGTCGCAATTTTTTTATTAAATGATTCCGACCCTCCCACAAACCAATCTTTTAAAACTGTAATTAGGGAATGGTATAATTTCATAACGCAATTCGCTTTCCCCCAGATGGAAGAAGCTCTAAAAAAAAACATTTGAGGGGCCCTTCCATCATTATAAGTTTTCAGTAAGTCTTAGCTCTTCCAAATGAACATTAGAGTAATGAATGTAATCAAACGAGCGGATTTCTCCCTCATAGTAGTTTTGTTTGCCTGCAACTCTAAACAGGAGTGGTCGATGTCATTGTAAAGCCTAACAGTTAGCGACTCTCTATCAAAAAAGTAACCTCGCTTCTTCATCTACGCTTGATTGTGAACATTTTTAGATTGCAGTGTTAAAGTTGATAGTAATGACAAAGTTACGTCATTTGCTTCTTAGTGACAAAACCCTAATAACCATCAGGATATGGATTAACTGGGCTAACTAAAGTTTCCCTGCATTATTATATTTTTAAATCTTATTATTCCTCCTGATTCCATTATATTAAACCATACGACTTTTTGTAAATATTTTGCATGGACGCGACCGTTCTGGTTCCGCATTCGTTATTAATACATGATCTAAAAACGGAGAAAACGATCTTGATTGTTATATTTACAAACATTTTTTTAACGAAATAAAATTAGTGCCTTTAAAATACTGATGCAAAATACTCCTGTTGGTAGGCCGCACTAGCAATCTTAAAAATATAAACAAGCCTGAGATACTCTTGACATTCTGTGGACTCAGTCGACCCTTTTCAAGGAAAGTTAGTACTCCATTAAACTATATCTTTAACCCCCCTAATTTTAAAAAAAGACGTACATCCCAAAAGTAGGTTTAGGTCATCCGATTCGTTTATCAGAACCATTAAACTTTTGCAGTTTTTTGTGCATCAACTGGTGTGGAGTGTCGGTGCTGGATCATTTAAATCATCCTGATCTTTTGGTGAGTGTCATGTATAATTACATTTATATTACACCGTCATACGATTTTGACAGAACTGCAAAGCGCCAATACCAAATGACAAAAACGTATTAATCCATTCCACAACAGAATAACTGAAGCTGTTAAAAGCTGGTAACGAATTCAATATAAGGCTAAACCAGACTTTAGACAAAAGTTGATCTAATATCATTGTCTAGTAGGCAACCCCTTATTTTGTGGCGTGCACAAAAGTATAAAACATGCCTGAATCCTCCTACACATCTTTCTCTTCAGCACACTGTTCACCTCGGTCCATAGAGCAAGTACATAAAAACATGCAAGAAACATTATCTTAGACACATCTTAAGGGCCTAACTAGAGCAGGCATAGAACAATAAACGACACTGTCCTAATTACGTTTGTTTTGCTAAGTTCCGCAAGCACAAACATATCGAACATAACTGAATCCTTCTACTGTTTTTGATGCACAAAAACAATACTTACAAATTTAGATGAGCGCATTAATTCTACATTGATTTACCTTCAAGAAATAAAAGATACAAATAATGTTTACAATACGCAAGATCGAAGTAGACGTTTGCTGAAGGCACGGTTTATACATGCTGCTTCTGACCTCGAGCTCAGATTAGGAACAAAAATAAACTACAATAATGAAATCCTGTGCAGGCAGGAACAAAAGTCTAAAAACGAAATAAATTCTGAGCCTGTAATATTGCACCCAGTAAAAAAACAAGGATGACCGCCCCAAGAATAATCATCCAATCCCTTTGCCGCAAAGCCCGAAGGACTTGAAGAAGTCTAAAAAACAATGACCAGAATAGAAAAGACAGCACTTGTTGTTATGTCTAGAAAAAAAAGAAAAACTGCATAATAGAGATTACTCGGCTTTATCTTACTAAAATATTTAACCCGAAAATTAAGAGAACTAAAGACCATAAGTGTCTCAGTCCATAAAGCCAACCTTCCTTCGGCCTCAGTAGACAAAAGCCAGCTAACAACACCTCCCAAATATAACCCGTAAAGAGCTAGTAGCTTACGGCTAAATTTTTTTACTAAATCCGCAATATGATCAGCTGTTTTTTTTTATCCCATGATTTTTATCAGCGGCGATGGAGGTGATGGCGTGTAGGCACTAGCCCATCACCGCCACCGCCCCGTACTAGCCATCACCATGTTCTTATTGCAAATCCAAAGCCTTATAACGCTTGCTAAATGTGACACCTTTCTCTCTAAACAACGTTCGTGATTCGTTCTGCTAGTGGTTGTTCTTCATAATACTTTTTTACGAATAGTTTCCTCTATTCTGATACACTTGATTCGTAATTGGTCTCGGTTAGTATCATCACTCTTTCTAGACTTGCTGAACTTTCTTTGCTCAAATCTTTTTAGTCTTTGTATTCTTACTTTTAACACCAGCCCTAAGTGCGTCATCACCTCAAACGAGTTTTTTCTTTTTCTCTTTTTTATATGCTCCAACTATTCACCTATTTTTGCTAAAATTGTTTTTATTAATTCCCTTTGATGGTCTTATATACTATCAAGTTCTAATAATTCTCGCATAGTCAATTTGACATTATTGTTTTTTAATCTGTTACTTCGAGTAAAAAAACTGGATTCTATGCTTGATTTATTTCCCGCTTGCACAGCATGCCTTAAAATCTGAAGTTCCTATGTTTTGGCATTGGATTATCTGTTGGGAGTTATTGTTTTATTTTTTGAAAGTTTAGCACTTCATTCCTTACTAATTTTTGTTAAAGCAATGCCAAGGCGATTTGTAGCGCTCACAGGGAGTCTTTTGTCTAAGTGTACTCATGGCTTTAACTTGAAGGGTCTCGCGTTCATGGCGTAAGCTTTACAACAGGTTACCTGGATCTTTTTCACATACAAATGCCATCAACATCTCGGTCAAAATCATTATGGTCTAAAACTACGGGAGTTCAATCCTAAATTTTTGATACAATGATCTAACATGGCTTTCTTAATTCACGACCGCAATTGAAGCTCTGAGCGTTGTTCATTAATTCACGCCGCATTGAGGCCATTGAGCGATGCTGTGTCATAGGAGTCATTTCACTCATGTCGTCTCCAGGAATCAAAATCATAATCTCTACCTACATGCGCCTTGTTTTTTAAATTATTAACCTATTTATTTTGTTTTTAAAAATAAAAAAATGCCACAAGTTTATGGCCTCGATTCTTGACTATCGCATAGAAGGACGAAAAACCCTTGGCTGAAGAATAAACCGAATATTTATGTTCCCAAAAATCCGTCTACATGGAGCGGATCAAATTCTTACTGTCAAATTTCCAGACCTAGAGCCGATTAAGTGATTGTGCACTCTGCGCGACCTACTTTCTAAATATAACTCACTCAGCAACAGACCAAACAGGAACAGTTTCCAGAATCTGACGGGCTATCGTTAAAAAGTTCTATAAACATGAGGTGCAAGAAATATTTTCTTACACAATGCAGACATATTTTAACCTATTCTGATCTTGGCCTAACCGGATAAAGGGCTGATCTTGGCGTTTCAAGAATAGAAAATGAAGATGCTCTAAAAACAAAGAATAGGCGCCGCAGATTACTAAAGACGGCAAAATATATGTAACGGATAAATTTTGGCGTATGAAATCTGCTTTTCTATTCCCTTAGGATTTTGAGTTGTTAGAGTGCGCATGCGCCATACTATCAAGGACATTAAAAGACCAAGTGTCATATTACTAACTTTTAAAATGAATACAAACGTGTTAGTCCAATCATTAGACACCGAAGCGCAAATTACACATTTCTGACATCTCGTTAAAGTTTGACGTGGTTAGCAACCTGATGTAACAAGCTATTGCAACATATCATCAAACTTAGAATATATTACAAAGAGTATTCCATCATACAACATATCCTTAGAAGCAGGCAACACGTATAAGGAATTTGAGTTTTTATGCCACAGCAAATCGCTTAAGTATTTTTATGCTGTTGAAGATGAAGAACCATTCAAAAGAGGAGTGAAAGTTTATTAATCCAAAAATAACGAAAGTACAATGTACAATTGAGGGTATCCTAACCAAATCTATCTACGCTAGCGGCCATGGCGGCTTATACCTTATCAGCAATTTTGATGAATAAAAAATTGTTCGTAGGTGGGAGCTAGAACCCAACAGTAACCTTGCGTCTAAAGATCACACCTCCCAATGTTAAGGCTCGATGATAGTATTTAACAGCGAAAAATACGGATTATGGATTGACCTAAGGCAACAAGGATTATCAGTTGCATGGAAGTGGAGAACTGTTCAGAAGGAATAACATCAAACTTGATCAAGAAAAAGATGGCGTAAACCCCAGTTAATGTAACATTTGTTTTTAATATAAGACGCGCAGCTGAAAATTCAAGATAACAGATTAAAAAAATTCCACTACTAAATCTATTTATTTTAAAAAAGCATGTCTGTCAGTTTATCCAAATTCCACATGCCAGATCCGCAAACAAGGGGAGTCTAGGAAACCCCTGACTTAAAAAACCCTTCATATAAACAAACATACCAAAGCACAAAAACTAGAGCAAGACCTTCAAAATACAGCAAAACCAAACAAGGTATTCTGCTGCCTTTTTAATGGCTGTACCATATTTAATAGCTGGAACATCAACTATCAAGTGCTCTTTCAGCAGGAAAGATGTTAGGCCTCTTAGCAACAGCTAGGTGCACCCGCATCTTTACCTCTAGCGTGTCTTTAGCTTCATGCCTTTGTTCATTAGCTGTATTGCGGCTGCAAAAAATTAAAAAAAACATAAACTCCAAAGCACACAGCTATGTTCAACTAATAACAGCTAAACTTATGTTCGTTCAAACGACATAAATAAAGCGCAACTGACTCAAACATCACGGATGAAGAATTAGTCGTTATCAGCCGATTTGATGACTACAAAAGAACAAAAGTTTGATCCTTCAAAAAAGGCAATGCAAGTTGTTCTCCAACACCATACGCCGAGTAAAGATAAAAAACGAATGTTTAAAAAAAAGTAACGAGACATTAAACTCTGTTCTAAAACACTCACAATAACAACATCAAAGGGCGGTTATAATTACTTTAGATCTAAAAAGCACAAAAAACCCTGTTGATATTTGATTCAGATTAATAGTTTTTTTTTTTAATTTAAAATTAATTTTTGAGTTAGAAAGAATCTCAGCATGGATAAAGATATATGAAGCCCAGACAAGTTGTTTGAAGGGAAGAGCTTAAGGGTAGAGCGTTTGTCAACAGCTTTAAACGATTTATAGATCTAGAATTCATTGATTCACAAGCGTAACAGGCAAGCGTTGGTCAGGCTATTTATCAAGTTCCAGGTAAACTAACATAGACCGCCAGATAAAGTAATGTAGCTGTTTTAATCGACTATTAACAATAAATGAAGAAAATCTAGAAGTCTGGGTTTCTGACTCAACAACAGGTTATCTTTCTCATAATACTTTAACAGCCCGTTGGGCAGACGAACTGGCTTACACAGTTTGATTGGTGGCCGCTGAAGAAGGCCAAACATGAAGCTCTGGATGGTCAAGGCGAAGTCTTAAAGATCAGATAAAACATTCTAAGTATGCCCCGATTGTAGCAGGTCTTAATTCCACAACCTCTAGCATTAGTTTGCAAAAAAGACAGTTCTAAACATAAAGCATTCGGAACGACAAATGGTCGATGTGTTGTGTTTTTCTTGCAATCTGCATACCCCGCAAAAACGCAGAGAGAGTATTAACATCAGCCTTACATCACCAATGAATCTTAACTATAGGTGAATATCCTTTCCGTTGCGTGGGATTCCATTGATAGTTTGAAGAACAAAACAACCCAATTACTTTAATTCAACACATGGGATGAGGCACCAAATCTACAGCCGATTAAAGTGCCAAGAACAGTCCCAAGCGATTGCGAGCCAACAAAAAACAGTTGACTACACTGATGTTTCACCACTCTGCCAGCATTACACATTAATACAACAATGTTTTAACTGTTAGCATAAAACAACAAAAAAAAAACATTGCAAAACAAGAATTCTGTAAAAATGTTTAACAAGAATTCCAACCTCTTCAAAGCCGCGCTCTAACATATAAAACATTGTAAAAAGTGTGTAGAACTTTAATGTACAGAACTATGTACAGCCCCCGACGCCGGAGCTAAATTAGTTTTAAGAACAGGAAAACGCTGAAAAATTTCTCCTTACGTAAGTTTTATCGCAGACTTCGAGTCGCTTTATTGTTCCTTATGAAGGGCCCGCGCCACAAAAAAACTTATCGAAAAACAGTCTTAATGAGTAATCATCAGATTTGTTCATTTTCCGTCGATTATGTCGGTCGGCTGCCGACCAATCGACCATAATTGATATATAGGGCCATAATGCTGGCAAAATACTTCGTAGAACGCTGCCATGTCAAGTTCTAATGACTGTACTAATAATCTAAACTTATCTGAAATCATAATGACGCATGAAAACCAAGAACAGAAAAATCAGCCACACATTTTGGATTTGCTTTTAGAGCTAATGTCAAACAGTTGAAATAAGCCAATACCAACAGTAAGAGACCATTATCACAGTGTAAGCGGAAAGTTTAGATTAGGCACACACGTAAATGCAAACTTCAAACTAAAGGTTTGATCCTAAGACATGAAGCTGCCCATCTTCTTTCATAACTCGAAGGTTACGACGACTCTCATCTTATAATGAAAGCAGTAGACGGCGCCTTCAGGATAACATGCATTGCATCAGTCGTCCAGCAAAGTACATGTTGTTTCACTCTAAATAACTTGTCATTTTATGACTCAATCTATGCAACACTTTGATTGGGATCATTAGAGTCACTGGCAATGTCCATAAAGTCCTGCCCAATAACTGAAGAATATTTGACCCAACTCTGTTAGAAAGGGCGTTTTATCCTAATAGTACATAACAGTTGGCATAGGTTTGGTGAAGACTCATACTTCCTCCTAAAGGGGCGTTCTTTCTAGTCTTAGAGAAATGGACATCAGCGATTCTGATTACCTAGCACGCTCAAGATGCGTGCAGAAGTTAGATGTAAGACGATGAACTATCAAGATGCATTACTTAATGGCCGATTTATGATTGTTGCTGACTCATGTGAAAATATATGAAAGAGACCGGCATTTAAACATTATAAGCCAGATCCCGCGAATTATATTTCTGCGCCCTGGATGAATGAAAGCTCTTTCGCTAAAAGTTACCTGATTAAAGATGATTTATTGTCCAATTTACCAATGATTCAGATGAATTAAAACGTATTGCTGAGGAATTAGTATGTCGTCGCATCATACTGTAAAGCAAACAACAAATATTGGACTAAAATCCAAGTAAAAGGTCTAACTATCTCCTGGTAATTAATGCTAACAATCTGTATGTTGGGCTATGGCGCAATCACTCCGTTACGCAACTTTAAAATGTACACAGAAACAATCCGGAAAAATATTCAAAGAGCATTAATGTGGTTAAACATTTTAGCGCCAGATCAACAGCGCTTCATTCTAGAAGATGAATCGTAGAATATCCTCATGAACTCCATGACCTGCATAATGAGCTATCCATTAGCAGCAGAAATCCTAAAGATGAATCCAAAGAGCCGCCTAGACTTGTGCCTAACCTTCGGGAAAAAAAAAATTATGTTGCTCATTCCTGACTTCCTACAATTTTATATTTACGGCATGTTATAGAAGCTACAGCAGTTCAATCGTGTAATTGCCTTTGACAGAAACGAGTTCATTGAAACTCATACCTCATGAAGACACTGAAACCTTAAACTAAATCCCCAGATGCTTTCAGAAATAGACTTTTCAAGCTGAGGAACAATAGCTGTTTCGGAAAGACAATGGAAAATCCACACAAGCGCAAAGATGTTAGATTGTTACCAGAGAGAACAAGCAATAAGCGATTCAGAAACCAAATTAACATGACTGCAGAAGATTTCATGACAGCGTTTGGCATAATGATGAAAAAAAAGAAAGTCAAATTGGATCAAACCTGTATTTATGTGGGTTTACTGTTTTTAGAATTATCAAAGCTTTTAATGTTAGAATTTCTTTAATGACACTTTAAGCCCTCGTATCCCGAGTCCAGGTACTTTACACAGATACAGACTGTTTTGTTATATATCCTAACAGAAGACCTATATCAATACATGAATTAGAAACTAAAGGCATGCGGGATTACGACACATCTGATTATCCTAAAGAAATCGCCTTTGCATTCAACCGTAACAAGAAGGTTTAGGAAAGATTAAGGATGAATTACTGGAGGGGTGATTAAAAGTTGTTGTTAAGGTTCGAAATGTACAGTCCTTCGACCGAGCTAAACCATTAAGAAACAAAGGAATATCTCGCATGTTGTGCAGTCCAAACAATCGCATAACAACTACAAAGAAGCATTGTGTGCCAATAAACATACTTTTTCATCATGACAAACGTAAAACTACGATCTAAGTCTAATATGAAATCAACACAACTGTTGTAACAAACAAGTCATTAGATAGAACAAACACAAAACGAGTAATGTTAATTAATCCAGAGTTCATATGCAATTGGGCACTGGAGAACGTCATGAATACATACCTCTACGATATTTTCCTTCAATTTTTGTTATAAGCTCAGTTCATATCCTCATCCAATCAGCTAAATCTTTGTTTCATGTTTGCTTGATGCCTCGAATTTTTTTATTATTATCAAGATAAACTTTTTTCTACCCATATCTGATGATCAAAATTTGAGAAATTGGGGTTGTAGGTGAGCAGGATGCATTGCATGTACCGATGAAACGCCTCTATTAATTCCTTAATAGTATAACCGTATCATTATTAATCCCGATCAATTCCAAGTCTCTTCCTTTATCATTCTTTTTTCATTCTGAGCTTGCCAATTTTTATGTAAATAAAAAAATTAATTCAGCAACTGGAACTGTTCTGGCGGATTACGCAGATCTTCCTTAACAAAGATCTTTGGGGCTGATTGTTTTGTCGTTGTCAGATATCTTCGGACATAATACACGGGTCGGATTCATCTTTCAATTCTTTTATGTTCATACTGGAACAACACTCCAAACGAGATCTGTTGCCCATATGTAGTGACCCCTTCGCTTCCCCACCTGTAAATAAAGGTACCTTAGATTTAAACCAAACGGTAATAATATGCTGATAAGACTCTCTTCAACAACAACTAATGTTTGTTTTTTGATTGCTTGTACTGGTTTAGCCCAAAAAATTCTTCATTATTCATTGCACAGTAAACGTACTGCAGGTCTTCTAACCGATTCTGTGTTGCTAGAATTGTCTATCAGGCACTCTTGAAACTAGGTAGGAAAATGTCTATCAGATAACTGATTTTTAAAGTTTTTTCAACTATAATGCTGTTGATTCGTGAAACTCCCGAATGCTCCTCTTTTAATGGTAACTCGATGTTTTAACCAATAATTGAATCACTCGGCCTTTAAATTAATTTTCCATCGATCGACTGACTAATGCCGATTATAAGTTAGGGTGCCTCGTAGGTATATCGAGTGTATAGCGACAGCAACATCAGAATCAACTCTTGTGTTTAACGGTCCGCATCTATATATCTTGAAGCTAGTCAATGACCTGTGATGCGTACTTATATTAAATCTTTTCCGTCTAATCGTATCTGGTAAATATAGAAGATCCATTTGATGGGGTGTCGTTCGTATTGTATTCACAAATGGGGTTCTCTGTATTCGTCTAGGTGCATAATAAATTTGCCATCGCTTGTTTTGTAACCAGTCCTTTGCATGTCTAGTTCACTGACCTCCCGCGCTGCTTAGCTTTTTTAATTGCCGTGTTTTCCCTTCCAATATCCTTTTGGCGAATAATAATTTTGTTCATTTTTTTCAGTCCAATATTATGCGCAACAAAAGTAACGGCCGGTCAAGCCAAAGAGCAATACACTCGATTCTTTTCTTGCATCTTTTTTGTTTGTCTGATGCTGATACAATCGAACTGATTTTGTAGGGCAATTCCCGAATTGGTTTGCCCTTACAAGATAATCTTCTTTATTTGCTTGATCAACGTCCTTTAAATGTTAAGCTGCATGTCTTGATTTTTTCAGTTGTCGTTAGATAAAATCTAACTGCTCAATTCTCTGCTTTTCATAGTTATCTTGTGCAGCTGCTATTGCTCATACTTTGTTATGTCCTTTTTCTCACTCGCCGTCTCCAGCAGTTTACTATATCGTAATTACTTCCGCTAAAAGCAAGCGCAATTCACTACTGCGCCACCTATCATCATTACAGTGAAGCATTTTTATAAATGTATTTTTTTTAATTTTTACTTATTTATACTGCCAGGAATTATCCTTGCTTAAGCTAAAAATATTTCGTAGCGAATGAAGCTCTAAAAACATCAATTGTATGCTTTGCAGAGTCGTGTCAAAGTCTAGTTTGCCAAATCTCCGGTTTTTTATTTTTTAACAAGCGATTACCAAGCATTGTGTATCCTACACTAGGCCTCCGAGATACAGCAAATGGTATACAATAATGTTAACAGTTTTTTTTCGGTGCTCAATTTTTAAAAAATAAAATAAATATAATTGATAAAAAACAAGAACAGCGTTGATCTAACACAGCTAACAGATCGACCTAATCTGCCTTGGACTTACAAAATAAGAAGTGATGACCAAGCTGTTAGGCCCCAAAAGGAGAGGATGTATACTTTGGCAGCATGTGAAAAACAAAACAGTTTCCTCGCAATGAATCAGCATAGAACATAGATTCATCAGATGACGCCACAAGACATTGTAAAGTATCATAACAGTATGAAGCGCAACCTAGGATCAAGAATGGAAAAAGTGTCGGGCAAACGTTCTTAGTTTTTTACACTTAGACTAGTCAGAAGATTTGCTCCAATTGATTCTGAACAAGATTTTATGTATAGTTAACGCAGATCCAGTTTTTAATAACAAGAGTCATAAAGTCTCTAGGGTGTGATCGTATTACAATTTGAACATTTATGTCGCCGCTAATCAGGGGATTAATTACTTTTAATAATCATATAGATTTATTTATTCCCTTCATAATGACCGGAGCCAGCAATCAGCAGAATCAAATCAAAAACTGAATCAGTTGAAAATTGGTCAGTAGCCCCCCTCCATCCTGACGCGTTGCATCAGAAAAAAATTAGCAATAGTGAACACCATAAAAAAAGGTAATTGATACAATCACAGAATATAGCTCATAATGAAAACATGAACGCCGCCAACGCCATAGTTGTTTCAATGCGCGCTATAAAAACACCATACAAGAAAAGAATTATTCAAGGCCTACCAAGCACCAAAGCCTTCAGGAATATTGAACTTAAAACTGTTGCCATTTTTGCGCCATGGCTGCTCTAGGGTTGGTTAATACGGTATAAAATAAATAAACAAAGACAACAGAAACCCAAAAAAAGTCCGACCAATTCTCAACCACTAAATATAGAAGATGAACACAAAAGCCAGGCCAGGAAATAACCGCCAACAACAAAAATCAATTAATCCTTTTCAAAAGCAATAATATGTTTAAGAACTTAATAAATATTTATCAGTTGACTTGAATAAGAACTTGGTTGTACTTAGAGATGACTTAGTTATGACTTGAGTTCTAACTGATTAAGAACTTGAGGGACTTTGATCAAGAACTTATTAAGAACTTGAGGGAACTAACTAGAAACTTAAGGTAACTTAAGTAAGAACATAAAGGTAACAAGATTAAGAACGTTAATTAAGAACTTGATTCAAAAAACTTAATTAGAAACTTGGGATGACTTAAATTAATGCCTTGGGGTTACTTGGGTAACTTGAATAAGAACTTAGAAGTGACTTTAGTGTGTGCATGCGTGGTAAGGTAGGAAGTAAGGTGCTATCCTGCGCCCTCCGCAGATCAACTGGCCCAAGTGAATCACATAGGTCGTTTGGCCTAGTTTGCCGCTGACTTTGCAGTTAAATCGACCCTATGAGATCACTTGACCTAGATTGCTGCTGTCTATGCAGCCAATATCAAATAGGGCGTTTAACCTATTGTGATGCTGTCTCCTCTTTTCTCAACCAGCTTTGCCACTGCTTTGGCAGAGTTACAGCAGTTACTGAGTAGCCGGAGCCTTTATGGCGTCTTTAATCGCAGTTATTTTTAGTAACAGGTCCGCATTGTATATTGGAGCATTATATGATAATAATTCTGGCAACACACTCCTCCTCTCCATACTGGTAATGTACTAAGGCTTGCCTAGCCCTATCTAGGTTTTGCCAGTACCCCCAAAATTGCTATTTAGGTTTGCATAAGTCTAATGATGGTTTGACGTTTGCTACACAGTTTCATTATACTGATTCCTAGCTTGTGAGAATTTTAGGAGTATATATAGAAAACACACAGAAAGTTGAAATAATTTTTCCTACATACGAATCAGCCATGAATCCACCTGCGTCTTAAGAAATGAACGCCATGTTGAAGAGTTTTTTTGTTTTTTACACATAGAATTGAGCTGTTTTCAAGCCATCGCCTCAACACTTAACGCGTTGATGGATTGTTTTGGCTTTGTCCGACTTTCAAAATGCAGCTCCATTTTAATAGATAAGGAACCATCTCATCGAATAGTCAATACACATATTGAAACCGGCTATACTTGTCACAATTTTCTTTCAACGTTTCATTTCCTTGAACCAACAAACCTTTAAGATAAGTCGTTCATTTTCCATAGCATCCGGTTCACTTTTATCCTTTTCTGTTCCTTCCAAAAAATCAATGCTTCTTTTGGTTTTGTTGGTAGCATAACAGGCTTCGCCTGAGTTCTTTTTTGACAAATTACCTCTGACATGCTAGTGAAGTATAACCCTATTATCTTGAATTAGCGCAAACCTTTGTTCATTGTCTTCGTAAACCTGATGAGCCATTTTTAAGAAGTAAAACACAACCAAAACACAGTGTCCACACCGGACACAGACAAAAAACAACCTTCTTGTGCGCAGTCCCGGGAAAGAATGGCGAAAACAGTTCTTCCGTATCAGGAATGTTCGGGTCACTAATTTCTCCACATATGTTGTCGGGGGTAACTGGTCAGGTGAGGCGCCACAGCCACCGCCTTATTGTTACATTAGTTAATACAGGGCATCGCATTGAGCCACCCAGGACGCCTACATGTACTGGCCCCAGCCACAAGTCCCCGAAACCTCTAATTAGGTTGATCGAACAGTGTCTCACCAAGTCTTAGTTATAATGACTGTCCTCGCAAAAATGAGTTATTGGAATAATGACTCTGTATGTGCGCGGAAAATGATTTATAGAAACAAACAATAGAAACCTCAGATTAAAGCAAAACTAAAATTAAAAGAGTTAGTAATTTGTTGTTTAAGGTCGAAAATGTACAGTCTTTCGAGCCAGGAGAAAACCATTAAGAAAGCAAAGGGAATATCTCGCAGTGTTGTGCAGTCAAACATATCGCATGACAACTACAAAGAAGCATTGTTCAATAAACATACTTTTCATCATGACAACGTAAACTACGATCTAATCTATATGAAATCAACACAACTGTTGTAACAAACAAGTCCATTAGATAGAACAAACACAAAACGAGTATTTGTTAATCCAGAGTTTTCATATGCAATTGGGCACTGGAGAACGTCATAAATACATACCTTCTTCATATTTTTCCTCAAGTTTTGTTATACAGCCTCATTCATATCATCATCCAATTCAGCTAAATCTTTTTTCATGTTTGCTTGATGCGCTCGAATTTTTTTTATTATTCAAGATATTCTTTTCCCCATATCTGATGATCAAAATTTGAGAATTTGGGTTGTAGGTGATCTGGATGCATTGCCATGTACCGATGAACCCTCTTAATAATTCCTTAATAGTAGAACTCGTATCATATGATTCCCGTATCAATTCTAAGGTCTCTTCCTTTATCATTCTTGTTTCATTCTGAGCTTCCATTTTATGTAATTAAAAAATTAATTAAGCAACTGGAACTGTGTCTGGCGGGATTATCTGCAGTTCTTCCTTTACAAAAGATCTTTGGGGGCTGATTGTTTTGTCGTGTCAGTTTCTCGTAAATAATACACGGGCGGATTCATTTTTACAATTCTTTTTATTTCATACGGATCAACACTCCAACTGGATCTGTTGCCCTGATGTGAGTGTCCCCTTCTGCTTCCCCCGGTAAATAAAGGTACCTTACTTTTAAACCAAACGTAATAGTTTGCTGGATGAAGACTCTCCTTCAACAACATCTATTGTTTGTTTTTTGATTGCTTGTACTGGTTTTAGCCTTTAAATTCTTCATTATTCATTGCACGTAGAACTGAACGGCAGTCTTCTAACCCATTCTGTGTTGCGAGAATTGTCAATCAGCTCTCTGTGATACTGGTAGGAAAAATTCTTTCTGATAACTGTTTGTTAAAGTTTTCAACTAAAGCCTGTGATCTGTGAACTCCCGGAATGCCTCTTTTAATGGTAACTCGATGTTTAACAATAATTGATTCACTCGGCCTTTAAATTATTTTCCATCATCGACTTGAATCATGCGAGGATAAGTTAGGGGGCCTCGTTGGTATATCAGTTGTATAGCGACAGAAAACAGCAGAAGCACTCTTTTGTGTTAACGGTTCCGCATCTTTATATCTTGAAGCTATGGTCAATGACTGTGAGTGCGTATTTTAAATCTTTTTGTCATAATCGTTCTGGGGTAATATAGAAGATCCATTTGATGGGTGGTCGTTCGGTAATTGTATTCACAAAGTGGGTCTCTGTATTCGTCTAGGTGAGGTAAATAAATTTGCCAAATCGCTTTTTTTGATAACCATTCCTTTGCTGTCTGTTCACTGACTCCCGCTCCCTTGGCTTAGTTTTTTAAAATTGCCGTGATTCCCTTCCAATATCCTTTGGCGAATAATAGATTTTGTTCATTTTTATTCGGGCCAAATATTATGCGAAAACAAAATACACGCGGTCATGCCAAAGACAATAACACGATTTCTTGCATCTTTTGTTTTTCTGAGGCTGATACAAGTCACTGAATTTTGGTGGGGGAAATGTCTCGATTGGTTTTGCCCTGTTACAAGATAATATTCTTTTATTGCTTGATAAACGCCCTTTAAATGTGTAAGCTGCATGTCCTTGTTTTTTCAGTTTGTCGTTAATAAAATCTAATGCTCAATTCTCTGCTTTTCTTTGTTTCTGTGCAGCTGTAGTTGCTCCTTTGCTTTGTTATGTCTTTTTCTCTCGCCGTCATCCCGCAGTTTACTAAATGCGTTATTACTTCCGCTAAAAGCAAAGCGCATTCACTACTGCGCCACCTATATCATTACGAGTGAAGCATTTTTATAAATGTATTTTTTAATTTTACATATTATTTCTGCCAGGAATTATCCTTGCTTAACTAGAAAATTTTTTCGTAGCGAATGAAGCTGCTATAACAGCCCATTAGCTTTGCTGAGTCTTCAAGTCTAGTTTGCCAAGATCTGCGGTTTTATTTTTAACAAGCTTTTACAAAGCATTGTGTATCCTACACTTAGGCCTCCAATAACGCAGAATGGTATACAAGATTGGTAACAGTTTTTTTCGTGCTCATTTTTAAAAAATAAAATAATTATAATTGATAAAAAACATGAACAGCGATGATCTACTACAGCTACAGACGACCTAATCTGCCTTGGACTTACAAATGAAGAAGTTGATGACCAAGCTGTTATGCCCCAAAGGAGAGGTTGTATTCTTTGGCAGCATGTGGAAAAACAAAACAGTTCCTCGGCAATGATTTGCATAGAACAGATTCAACAGATGTGCCACAAGACCCTTGTAAAGTATCATAACAGGTATGAAGCGCAACTAGGTTTAAGAATGGGAAAAAGTGTCGGGCAAACGGTTCTTAGTTTTGTACACTAAACTAGTCAGTAGGATTTGCTCCCATTGATTTGAACAAGATTTTATGTATGATTTAACGCAGGATCCAGTTTTAACAAAGTCATTAGAGTCTTAGGGTGTGATCGTATTACAGATTTGGAAAAATTATTGTCGCCGCAATCATGGGATAATTACTTTTTTAAACATATAGATTTTATTTCCCTTCAAATGACCGAGCCAGAAATTTAGCAAATCAGAATCAGAAACATTGAATCAGGTTTAAAGTGGTCAGTAGCCCCCCTCATTTCCCGGACGCGTTGCGCAGGAAAAAAATTAGCAGAGTGGAACAAACAAAAAAAATTAATGTTACAATCAAAAGAATATAGCTCATAATGAAACATAACGCCGCCACGCCAATAGTTGTTTCAAATTTCCGGCTATAAAAACACCAGAACAAGAACAAGTTTATTCAAGGCCCACAGCACCAAAGCCTTCAGGAATTTTTGAACTTAAAACGTTGCCCATTTTTGGCGCCCTTGTGCTCTTGGGGGTGGTTATTACGGTTAAAAATATATAAACAAAGACAACAAAACCCAAAAAAGTCCGACCAATCTCAACCACTAAATATAGAAGTTTAACAAAAAAAGCAAGCCAGAACCGCCAACAACAAAAGATCATTTTGATCCATTTCAGATGCAATAATATTTTAAGAACTTAATAAATAATTATAAGTTGACTTGAATAAGAACTTGGTTGTACTTAGAGGATGACTTAGTTATGAACTTGAGCTAACTTGAGTAAGAACTTGAGGGGACTTGATCAAGAACTTATTAAGAACTTGAGTGACTTAACTAGAAACTTAAAGGTAACTTAAGTAAGAACATAAAGGTAACATGATTAAGAACTTAATTAAGAACTTGATTAAAAACTTAATTAAGAACTTGGGGATGACTTAATTAAGGCCTTGGGTTGACTTGGGGTAACTTGAGTTAAGAACTTAGAAGTGACTTGAGTGTGTGGCATGCGTGGGGTAAGGGTAGGATAAAGTAAGGGTGCTATCCTGCGCCCACCTCAATCAACTAGGCCAAGTGATCACATAGGGTCGTTTGGCCTAGTTTGCCGCTGAGCTTTGCAGGTTAAACGACCCTATGTGATCACTTGACCTAGTTTGCTGCTGTGCTTTGCAGGCCAAGTGATCACATAGGGTCGTTTAACCTAGTTTGATGCTGTGCTCCTCTTTTCTCAACCAGGCTTGCAACTGGCTTTGGCAGAGTTACAGCAGTTACTGCTGTAGCCGAGCTTTTTATGGCGCTTTAATCGCCAGTAGTTAGTACATCCGTCATTGTATATTTGGAGCATTTATATGGAGATAGTGCTGGCTACACACTACTCCTCTCCATACTGGTAGATGTACTAAGGTCTGCCTAGCCCTATCTAGTTTTGCCAGAACCCCCAAAAATTGCTATTTAGTTGCATAAGTCTAATGATGGTTTGACGTTTGCTACACAGTTCATTTATACTGATTCCTAGCTTGTGAAATTTAGGATAGTTATAAAAACAAAACAGAAAGTTGAATAAGTTTTCTAGCATACGAATCAGCCATGTTCACCTGCGTCTTAAGAAATGAACGCCATGTTTGAAGTGTTTTTTTTTTTTTAAACATGACTTGAGCTGTTTCAAGCCAGCGCCCAAAATTAACGCGTGATGGATTGTTTTGCTTTGGCCGACTTTCAACAATGCAGCGCCATTTATTAGATTTAAAGGGAAACCCTCTCATCAATAGTCAAACACATATTGAAACCGGCTATATCTTGTTCAGCAATATTTCTTTCAACGTTTTCATTTCCTTGAACCAACAAACCTTTAAGATAGTCGTTCATTTCCAAAGCAGTCGGTTCACTTTTTTCCTTTTTTTGTTCCTTCCAAAAAAGCAATGCTTCTTTTGGGTTTTGTTGGTAGAGAACAGGCTTCGCCTAGTTCTTTTTTTGACAAATACTCTGACATGCTAGTGAAGTAAACCCCATGATCTTGAATAGCGCAAACTTGTTCTTCGGTAAACCTGTTAGCCATTTAAAATAAAACACAACCAAAACACAGTGGTCACACCGGAGCACAGTCAAAAAACAACCTTCTTGTGCGGCAGTCCGGGAAAGAATGGCGAAACCGTCTTCGTATTCAGGAATGTTCTTTGCTAATGCATCCACAATGTTGCGGGTTAACCTGGTCAGGTGAGCGCCACGAGCCCCGCCTTATGGTGGTTACAGTTAGTTAATTACAGGCATCGCATGAGCCACCCAGGACCGCCGTACATGGTACTGCCTGCCACAATCCCCGAACCCTCTAATTAGGGTTGTTCGCACAGTGTCTCAGCCAAGTCTTAGTTTGATGACTGTCTGCGCAAAAATGATGTTATTGAAAATGACTGTATGCGCGAAAATGATGTTATTGAAAACAAACAAGAAAAACGCAGGATTAAAGCAAAACTAAAATCTAAAAAGTTTAGTAAATTAGTATTGAAAACGGATAATCCTACACAGTATGTTTGTTTGTAGGGTCGTTATTTTTTGGTTATTGAAGTCTTACTTGTCAGAGAACTATAAAAGGGGCATTCTGGAGTTTGCCCGGTTGAAACTTGTTGAGACCGGGTGAGCCAGAATGCCCCTTTTATAGTTCTCTGTGTGTTATGCTACATTCAGGTGGAGACTGTTGATGAGGTCAGAGTTGGGGTGAAGGTGCAGGTGTGTGTTATGCTACATTGAGATGGAGACTGTTGACGAGGTCAGAGTTGAGGTGAAGGTGCAGGTGTGTGTTATGCTACATTCAGGTGGAGACTGTTGACGAGGTCAGAGTTGAGGTGAAGGTGCGGGTGTGTGTTATGCTACATTCAGGTGGAGACTGTTGATGAGGTCAGAGTTGAGGTGAAGGTGCGGGTGTGTGTTAAAGCTACATTCAGGTGGAGACTGTTGACGAGGTCAGATGTGAGGTGAAGGTGCGGGTGTGTGGTATGCTACATTCAGGTGGAGACTGTTGACGAGGTCAGTTGAGTGAAGGTGCGGTGTGTGTTATGCTACATTCAGGTGGAGACTGTTGACGAGGTCAGAGTTGAGGTGAAGGTGCGGGTGTGTGTTATGCTACATTCAGGTGGAACTGTTGACGAGGTCAGAGTTGAGGTGAAGGTGCGGGTGTGTGGTATGCTACATTCAGGTGGGGACTGTTGACGAGGTCAGAGTTGAGGTGAAGTGCGGGTGTGTGTTATGCTACATTCAGGTGGAGACTGTTGATGAGGTCAGAGTTGAGGTGAAGGTGCGGGTGTGTGTTATGCTACATTCATGTGGAGACTGTTGACAAGGTCAGAGTTGAGGTGAAGGTGCGGGTGTGTGGTATGCTACATTCAGGTGAGACTGTTGACGAGGTCAGAGTTGAGGTGAAGGTGCGGGTGTGTGTTATGCTACATTCAGGTGGAGACTGTTGACGAGGTCAGAGTTGAGGTGAAGGTGCGGGTGTGTGTTATGCTACATTCAGGTGGAGACTGTTGACGAGGTCAGAGTTGAGGTGAAGGTGCGGGTGTGTGGTATGCTACATTCAGGTGGAGACTGTTGACGAGGTCAGAGTTGAGGTGAAGGTGCGGGTGTGTGGTATGCTAAGGCACTGCCTGTCCTGACCATCTGGAACCAGCTGTATTCTCACGCACGGTCAGTCATCGGTGACCCGACAAGGTCTGTGGCTCAATGTTTGTCCTGTAGGGTTAAGCTCTTCTCACGCCTGGTCAGTCATCGGTGACCCGACAAGGTCTGTGGCTCAATGTTTGTCCTGTAGGGGTTAAGCTCTTCTCACGCACGGTCAGTCATCGGTGACCCGACAAGTCTGTGGCTCAATGTTTGTCCTGTAGGGTTAAGCTCTTCTCACGCACGGTCAGTCATCGGTGACCCGACAAGGTCTGTGGCTCAATGTTTGTCCTGTAGGGGTTAAGCTCTTCTCACGCCTGGTCAGTCATCGGTGACCCGACAAGGTCTGTGGCTCAATGTTTGTCCTGTAGGGGTTAAGCTCTTCTCACGCACGGTCAGTCATCGGTGACCCGACAAGGTCTGTGGCTCAATGTTTGTCCTGTAGGGGTTAAGCTCTTCTCACGCACGGTCAGTCATCGGTGACCCGACAAGGTCTGTGGCTCAATGTTTGTCCTGTAGGGGTTAAGCTCTTCTCACGCCTGGTCAGTCATCGGTGACCCAACAAGGTCTGTGGCTCAATGTTTGTCCTGTAGGGGTTAAGCTCTTCTCACGCACGGTCAGTCATTGGTGACCCGACAAGGTCTGTGGCTCAATGTTTGTCCTGTAGGGGTTAAGCTCTTCTCACGCACGGTCAGTCATCGGTGACCCGACAAGGTCTGTGGCTCAATGTTTGTCCTGTAGGGGTTAAGCTCTTCTCACGGACGGTCAGTCATCGGTGACCCGACAAGGTCTGTGGCTCAATGTTTGTCCTGTAGGGGTTAAGCTCTTCTCACGCACGGTCAGTCATCGGTGACCCGACAAGGTCTGTGGCTCAATGTTTGTCCTGTAGGGGTTAAGCTCTTCTCACACACGGTCAGTCATCGGTGACCCGACAAGGTCTGTGGCTCAATGTTTGTCCTGTAGGGGTTAAGCTCTTCTCACGCACGGTCAGTCATCGGTGACCCGACAAGGTCTGTGGCTCAATGTTTGTCCTGTAGGGGTTAAGCTCTTCTCACGCCTGGTCAGTCATCGGTGACCCGACAAGGTCTGTGGCTCAATGTTTGTCCTGTAGGGGTTAAGCTCTTCTCACGCACGGTCAGTCATCGGACCCGACAAGGTCTGTGGCTCAATGTTTGTCCTGTAGGGGTTAAGCTCTTCTCACGCACGGTCAGTCATCGGTGTCCCGACAAGGTCTGTGGCTCAATGTTTGTCCTGTAGGGTTAAGCTCTTCTCACGCACGGTCAGTCATCGGTGACCCGACAAGGTCTGTGGCTCAATGTTTGTCCTGTAGGGGTTAAGCTCTTCTCACGCACGGTCAGTCATCGGTGACCCGACAAGGTCTGTGGCTCAATGTTTGTCCTGTAGGGGTTAAGCTCTTCTCACGCACGGTCAGTCATCGGTGACCATACAAGGTCTGTGGCTCAATGTTTGTCCTGTAGGGGTTAAACAGGCGTGGCATACCTGAGTGGATTGACATGCTTTCATTTTGATGCTTTCGTCACTGGCCTGGAAGATTGTCCCCCACCTCCACCCCAAACCACCTCACCTCCCGTTCATTCCACTGTTCTTTCCCCCCATTCTTTCATTGGCATCAGAAAGTGCACACCTTGAATAACCTCATGTAAAGTTACGTCAGAACTTGGTAGACTTGTAACCTGTGTGCACCAATAAGCACAAGCGTGTACCTATTCAATCGTGATGTTTTTGAACATTGTTTCCATTTAAAGATATTTGAAAGATCATTAAGAAAGACATTGTGTCGTAAGGAAGACTTTTTTTTCAGTTGTAGCAATCGATAAAACATCGTAAGGAAAAAGACGTTGTGTCGTAAGGAAAGCATTTTCTTGTCAACAGTTGTAACGATCAGTAAAACATCGTAAGGAATAGGGGAACACGTTTTCTTTTCAACAGTTGTAACGATCAGTAAAACATCATAAGGAATAGGGGAAAACGTTTTCGCAGATGTTATGATGACTAAATACATTGTGTGTTCTAGGGGAAACGTTGTAACGGTTGTAATGATCCCTAAAACATTGTCTGTTGTAAGAGAAACGTTTCAACTGTTGCAGTGCTCACCAAAAACATTGTTAAACGTGCGGGAAACGTTTTTAGAAGTTGAACATTGCTGAACGCAAGAAATACCTTTTGAAAGTTAAAACAGTCATCAAACACATTGTTTAACACAATGGGAACGTCTTAAAAGTTGTAATAGCCATCAAAGACATTGCTGAACGTGAGCAAAACGTTTTAGAAGTTGTAATAGTCACTAAAACATTGCTAAACGTAACGCTTTAAAACGTGTAATAGTCACCACAGACATTGCGCAAGGTAAGGGAAACATTGTAAATGTGGTTAGATCACAAACGACAGTGTATGTCGCAAGGGAAAAAGTTCTAACGGTTGTATCGATTACAAAGGATATTGCGTAATGTAAGGAAAACGTGTTCACAGTTCTTACGATTATCGAAGACAAATACGTGATATAAGGCGAAACGTTTTCACACTTGTACTGATAACCAAGACCATCTGCTGTAGGGAGGCGTTGTCATTGTTGCAATGAGCAGGTAACGACAAACTTCTGGGTTTTGTGCATGACTCGGTTTGAGTTTCCAGGTTAAAAAAAGAAATAGACGTCTACAAACAAAAGTAACACAGAAAAGAAAGCACAGCATTACACTGGTGATACAGAGCACAGCATTACACTGGTTATACAGAGCACAGCATTACACTGGTGATACAGAGAGCACAGCAATACACTGGTTATACAGAGCACAGCATTACACTGTTTATACAGAGCACAGCATTACACTGGTGATACAGAGAGCACAGCATTACACTGGTTATACAGAGCACAGCATTACACTGGTTATACAGAGCACAGCATTACACTGGTTATACAGAGCACAGCATTACACTGGTTATACAGAGCACAGCATTACACTGGTTATACAGAGAGCACAGCATTACACTGTTTATACAGAGAGCACAGCATTACACTGTTTATACAGAGAACACATGAGAGTTGGTTCTGCCTGTCTCTTTGCCCTGTGAACACATGAGAATTGATTATGCCTGTCTCGTTCCCCTGTGAACACATGAGAGTTGATTCTGCCTGTCTCGTTCCCCTGTGAACACATGAGAGTTGATTCTGCTTGTCTCGTTCCCCTGTGAACACATGAGAGTTGATTCTGCCTGTCTCGTTCCCCTGTGAACACATGAGAGTTGATTCTGCCTGTCTCTGTCCCCTGTGAACACATGAGAGTTGATTCTGCCTGTCTC
>CM031623.1:91637-99137 GCA_018398815.1 Conus ventricosus | reverse complement strand
AAACCACGTATCGAGCGCGCAGAGGACCGACCCTGACCTGACATCTAGGGACTCTGGCACGCTGGTGTCGCTGGCGGTCAGGAAACTCTGGGCATGCGCTCGGTGCTCCACCTTTTACCAGTGAGTCTAGTCACACTCCTTATATTATTATATTTGTTATGTAGACTAAGGTAGTCAAGAGGGGAATATGTTCAATTGGTTATTGAATGGATGTATAGTTTTTGGGTGCGAAGATTGTCGCACGTACATCAAAGTCCATATGTTAAAATATTTTCATATCCCAAGTTTATTGTTCGGTAACACAGTTATGGCCGACGTGGTTAGGCTTGATTCATTGATATTACATCTTTATGCAGATGGAGGAGAGTGCGCCCTAGGGTGGAGTGGGGCATCTCATTTCATGTATCGTTCCATCTGCATCTTTCTTTTTATTTATTATGTCATCGTACCGCAGTAGACACACATGCAGACATGGCACTACGCACTAGGTTGTGTGCATTTGTGTGGTCACGTCTGTCTTTTCATATTAACAAATAAAATACACAAACAAGTCTGCTGCGGGAGATTACTCGTGGAATAGGACACTGATGCCACTTGCTCCTGTGCAGGTGGGTTGCTGCTTTTCTTTTTTGGTTTTTTTCTTCCTCTTCGTTCTTCTGATAACCTCTACCGAAAAGCGTGACCGACGGACTGTCTTGGAGGTTGACGCCTCTTGGGTCATCAACTGACCGTCTTGGACGTGGCGCCTCCAGAAGAGCAAGACGGGTCAAATCATCACACAGTCAGCGTCGTCTGGGAGAGGACAACAGACGTCGAAGGGTCACGCGAGATATAAAGATAAGAACACTGCAAGACATCACACCATGTAAAAAGAAAAAGAAACATATTCATAATCACGCATACAGACATACACTACATCATTGTGATTGAAGATTGTTGAAATTATATTTTTCTTTGAATCCGACGTGAAGTGTGGTGTTGAGTTGTCGGCGAGTTCCTTGAGCTGAGGCGAGTTGTATATCAGCACCCCATTGGTGTGACATATTGGTGCAGCGGTGGGATTCCATTGGATCCCCAACTCGCCCCTCCATCAGCTCGGACCTTGTCGACAGTTTTTTTTCCTCCGCTTCACCGTGGATGCGGAGTTGGGTGGAGCCCAGTCCTCTCTAGGGTGGCGGGCTCCATTCTGCATACGTTAGGAAGTTTTTCTAAATTATCCAAATTCATCTTTATTTCATAACAAAGAATTTCAGAAAAATTATTCGATAACGTTGATAAATATCTTTGAAATTCTTGGAAAGTAATCAACTCAGTGAATCTAGTAGTAGGTATCAACCCCACTGGTAATATCATTTCTATATTCATGCAATTGTAAATCCTGAGGATAGGATTTGACCATATTTTTATTTGTTTGACTCATACAGTCGAACTCGGATTGGAGAGGGGATCACGTGCCCTAATACCGGCAGTGTGATACAGTATTCGTGTAACAAGTGCACTGCTGTTTAAGTGAAGAGACATTGATCTTGTGTAGCTCTGTAGTAAGTTATAGAGATTTGATATTATCGTATTGCATTGATATAATTGTTCGTTAAGATGCCAAGAGGTCAAGGGTCAGGCAGTGTAGTAACGGCATCTCAAAGTCAGGTCACTATGGACCCGGTATTTGTCATGTTCAAAGCGCAGGTGAAGCCCTTGGATTGAAAGACGGCGGTTTGATCGAGTACATTGAAAAAGAACGTGCAGCCGAGCGCGAAAGAAAAGAGATTGGCTGCCGAGCGCGAAGAAAAGAGATTGGCTGCCGAGCGCGAAGAAAAGAGATTGGATACCGAGCGCGAAGAAAAGAGATTGGCTACCGAACGCGAGGAGAGAGAACGTGCAGCCGAGCGCGAGCATGATTTAGAACTTAGAAGCCATTGAATCCAACGTGCGTATCAGTGCTCACCAAAGCAGTATTGGCCAAGCACAATCGGTGTGCAAGATGAAAATGCCATTCTTAGAAGAATCGCGATGACATTGAGCGTACTTGACTCAATTTGAACGCGTCGCGACCTTGAACAGATGGACGAGATGAGTGGGGCACGAGATTAGCGCCTCTCTTGAAGGGGAAGCTAGGGATGCCTATGTCCAAATTCCAGTCGAGACAGGGGCCGACTACAAAGTGATAAAAAGTACACTGCTAAAACGGAATCAGTTGAACGCGGTGATTTACCGGAAGAAATTCCGTAGTGCGAAACCCCGCGACGGCGAGGAGAATAATGTATACTGGGAAAGACTCGATCACATGCTGAAAAGATGGATCGAAATGTCTAGCAAGGAAGAAGAAAATCTCAAAGAGATGCTTAACATAGAAAAATTCCTGGAAACACTGCCTATGGATAAGGCGCGTTTCATCAGGGAGAAAGCCCCCTCAGGAAAACAGAAGTACTGGATGCGGCTGAGCTCTTTGACGAGTCGAGATTGGCTGAGAAGCGACTCATCAATGGCAGACTAACAAGTTCTAGAGGTCAGCACTCCAGACTACAAACAAGAATCAAATGGAAGGTCGTGGCAATATTAATGATAATAGGAAGCCACCAAGAAGTGATACAAATCCGCAGAAGGAAGGACAGAGGTGAAGCCAAGAAACAGTAACCATGTCAGAGACCACCATCGTTTTCACGTGCTCCAAGCAAAGGTTTTACAAGTGTGGAGGACCTCATTATGTCAGATACTGCCCTGATAATACGCAGGTGTCAGTAATAATAGGGGACACTGTTCCAGAAGAGGATACACAGGCGCCATCCAAGTTGCTAGATGCAGAGACCGAACCAATATTATTGTACGGTGAAAGTCGAGGGAACACAAGCGAAGCCATGAGAGACACTGGAGCCACACCAAACTCAGGTGCACCAGGACTTGGTCCCCAGAAATGCTATACGGGAAGAAGTAAAGTCGTTCGTTTTGCGACAACTCCACAGCTAACTTGCCCACGGCCATTGTAACCTTGAAACACCATACTATCACGGAAAAGTTGAAGTTCTTGTGGCGGAGGACTCCCCAGTACCGGTACCTATGGAAATGAGAGAAATACCCAGAGATCAAAACATGTGAAATCAATTGAAGTTTAAGGCGAGGCGCCATGATACAGGGGAAAAAGAGCACCTAAGTCTATTCAGAGACCATGATGAAGCCCAATGAAGCTATCGCACCAGGAAGGAAACAAATCAAGTAAAGAAGAGGTGGCGACAGCTACTACAAAGTCAGAAATGAAAGAGGAACCAATTTTGTGACTATGGCGTCGATCGATAATGCCGAGTACATCTCAGGAAAGAGATGAGCCAGCGCTCAAGGTCAAACAGTCGGTTTTAGCCACAGTAACTCCTGCCACAGCTGAGAGAGAACAAGACATGATGTCACCTCAGTAGAGTACGCGAGCGTGCTTTGAAGGAGACCAAGGAATCACCAGAAGGGACGGTACCACAACTCTATACCACCTAAAGAAAGGAGTACTTTACAGAAGGTATTCACTCAACCAAAGAACCCTGAACCAGGTCATTATACCAAAAAGTATCAGACAGGCTAACATGGAAATGGCTCATGATCCGCCAATGTCAGGACACTTGGGCATGAATAAAACCAAAGACAGAATCACTGGGTCCCTTTTATTGGCCAGGAATCGACTGTGATGTCAGGAGGTTTGCCTATCATGTGATACGTGCCAACGATCATGAATCGGGGAGACTCAGGAAAGCGCCATTGCAGCATGTGCCAGTCATTAGCATCCCGTTTCAACAGGTGGCCATTGATCTCATCGGACCAATCAACCCTACAACATCGAGAGGAACAGATTCGTACTCACTATGATAGATTATGCCACAAAATACGCTGAAGCCGTAGCGATACCGAAAATAGACACTGTTACAGTTGCGGAGGCCCTGTATGAGATGTGTCCAGACTAGGAAACCAGAGAGAGTCGTCAGCGATAGAGGGACTCAGTTCACGTCGGATCTCATGAAGGAAGTTTATCGCTCCTAAGCATCAAAGAATCACTACGACTCCATACCACGCACAAGGGAACGGTCTTGTTGAAAAGTTCAACGCACACTGAAACAGATGATCCAAAACTGTGTGTAGAGCAACCTAAGGAATGAGACAGATTCATTCCGCAATGCTTTTTGCATATAGAGAAGTGCCGCAGGACTCTACCCTATTTTCGCCATTTGAATTACTGTATGGTCGTACCATCAAGGGACCACTGGAGATACTAAAAGAAATGTGTGGATTAATGAAGAAGAACGCCGGAAAAAACCGCACTGCCGCGAGTACATCACAGATCTGCGAAACAGAATGGAGGAGACCGCAAGATTGCCGTAGAAAACCAGAAGGAGCAAAGAAACGTTATGTCAAGCTTACAATAAGAAGGCACATGAACGTACTTTGGAGGAGGGAGACAAAGTGTTGGTCTTGCTTCCGGACAAGCATAAGAGACTCCAGCTGTCTTGGAAAGGTCCTTTTGTAGTCACCCAAGAAGATCAACAAGGTGGACTACCAGATACTAATCAAAGGGAAAGAAAAACTATATCACATAAATCTGGTCAAAAATATCAGGAGAGGAAAGAACCAGAGCACAAGTGTCTGTCATCATCCATGAAGAAGAAACAGACAATTAACTGTGAAGAAAGTGTGCCGCTATTTCCATTGAAACAAACGAAGACATACGCTCAGGTAAAGCTCTCTGAAGATTTGAAACAAAGTCAGAAAAGTGACGTTGAGGAAATCATCTTCAAGTATAAGGAAGTGCTTTCGGACTTGCCTGGATCTACTACACTTGAAGAATGCGAACTCAATCTCATACTGATGACCCGATCCGAGTGGCTCAATATCCGTTGCCACACTCACAGATGAACATTATCAAAGAAGAAGCTGCTCAGATGGAGAAAATGGGAGTCATTGAAAAATCATCTTCACCCTACAATGCACCAATTGTTTGGTGAAGAAAAAGGATGGATCAGTCAGATTTTGTACCGATTACAGGAAGTTAAATCAAGTGACTCAATCGATGCTGAGCCTATGCCAGATATAGACGGATCTTTGCCAAACTGAATAAGCCAAGTATTTCTCCAAGATCGATTTGTGTAAGGGTTTTTGGCAGATTCCAATGCGAAAAGAAGATCAGCTGAAAACGGCCTTCAGCACACCAGAGGACAATATACATGGAAGAGAATGCCTTTTGGAATGCGCAATGCCAGTGCGGTGTTTCCTCGAATGATGAGAAAACTACTGGGACCACTGAAAAGAGAAGACATTCACAACTTCATCGATGATGTCCTGATTGCTAGCGTGGATTGGAATGAACACATCACAGCAATTGAATCAGTCCCAAGAGACTGAAGGAGGAAGGTTTAACTGCAAAGCCATCAAAATGTTCCTAGTTATAAGGAAATGTCATTCCTTGGACACGAACTTGCCAATGGCACTCTCAAGCCAGAATCGGACAAAGTGAGAGAGCTATTGAATGCAAGAGGCCGCAGACTAAGAAACAGATCAGAGCTTTCTTGGATTAGCAGCTATTATCGGAAATTTATCCAAAATTTGCCGAGATTGCCACCCCGCTGACGGACGCAACCAAGAAAGGAAAGCCAGATCTGGTGAAATGGAATTCTGAATGTGAGCGAGCATTCAGTGCTCTGAAAGAGAGTCTTGCAAAGAAACCAGTAGTCATTCTACCAGATTGTAGGAAAGAATACGTCTTGAGAACCGACGCTTCAGACAAGGTCGGGGCAGTACCTACAAGAAAAGGACGGAGATCTAAGGCCTGTGCCTACAGTAGCAAGAAACTGAAACAAGGCAGAGCAGAACTACTCCACCATAGAAAAGGAATGTCTAGCGTCGTATGGGCAATTAAGAAATTTGAGCCGTATTTTTTTGGTGTACATTTCACGCTGGAAACGACCATCGCCCGCTTGAGTATCTCAAGAGATCAAAGACTGACAATGGAAGACTCATGCGCTGGCACTACAACTGCAGCAGCATTCCTTCTCTCTTCGAGTTATTTCAGGAGAAGAAAACATTGGGGCTGACTACATGTCAAGGATTCATAAACAGTATGATCCAAAGATAGCAAGTTCATATGTGGTTGTAAGTCACATGTGTTGCAGATTGTTATTAGTTCGGCAGTGTGTACCTTGCTACATTATATAGAATTAAAATGGCATCCATATGATACTGCATTTTATGACTGAGTTCAGATAGTCAGTCGATATAATACTGCAAGTGGTGACATGGATTATAATTTGGCAGTCAATAAAAACTGCAATTTGAGGAAATGTGTGTCCCATACCTTTATTATTAGAAAGTTACAGACTATTTGAGTTGATTAGCAAGCTGGCTGATCAGGCATAATGTGGGAGTATTTTCTATGATAGTTTATATTTGGACCGCATCGTTCTTAGTCAGGGGTTTTGTAAAGAGGTGAGTTGTTACACATACGTAACAAGATTCTGTTCATGCACAGTGGCATGAACATTATGTGCCCATCATAGCACACTTGAGTGTTAGGAGAACACTCGTTTTTGGCATCACATTAAACCACTCATCGTAGAGTTGAGTTGGGTTTAATTGATGTCGGGTGCCATCTTTGCACGTTTCAGCATTGTTAGAGAACAATGGTTTATGTGCCCATCATAGCACAAGTGAGCGTGGGGAAATGCTCGATTTGGCATCGTGCTGGTCTCTCATCATAGGGGTGAGCGTGTTCCAGCAGATGTCGGGTGCTATCTATGCACCGTTTCATAGGAAGCAAGAGCTTCGTTTGCTACCCATCATAGTAGCACTAGTGCGCTAAGGAATAAGAGACTTAGGCACCTGGTGACATATGTGAACCCATTTAAATTCCATTCGTGTTGATTCTGGGGTATGTTGAAGTATATATGCTCCTTATCTACTTCTCTTGAAATAGGCCTGTGCTGCTAATTTAGCTAAGGAGGTAAGTCGTGTCCAGGACACGAATTCAGCTCTCGCAGTTTGACGTCATGGTCACTAACATGGGCATGACGTATTCGTGTTGATCTTACAAGAACATAATATAGTTTAATTCATTGGCAGGTAAAAGGTTATGATGGGATACAATTGTTGGTTATTATGGTGAAGTTTGAATTTGTAAGATTGTTATGAACTGAATTAATACTCTCGTTCATTGGTTGGTCAAGCCAGTTGTTTAGTCTTTGGGCTTATCTGGATTAAAAAGAGTGTTATGACCCTATTTAATCTTAAGCGGGGGCATATATGTAACGCGACAGCCCTCTCGACCAAACACCTGAGACCAATTCTGATTTCCTCATAGACTCCGCATCTTTTATCGTCACCACAAATACGTCACAGCTCTTCACGTATGCCGTGACGCAAAATATTGTCCCAGGCTGCTCAACTCGCAATTTAAATCATTTTTTTTCTCATACCGAAGCAGTTTCAAAACACCACGTCTGCTTGTATGTATTTTATTTTATTTTATCGCGCTGC
>CM031623.1:81637-86637 GCA_018398815.1 Conus ventricosus | reverse complement strand
TTGTGAAGGCTGATAAAACCAGTAACTACTACAAAATGGAACCAAAAGAATACTCCCAACTTCTTGACAAAAATATTCAGAAAAACTACAAAAACGCCGATAAAAATACACATGACAATATCCGCACTAAAGAAAAAGAACTTGCACATCGCATGGACCGAAGTGACAGGGTAGAAGCGACAGCAACAAAAGAAGCGTTCATAACACTCAAGGACCACAAGCCTAACTTTCACAACAACCCAACATGTAGACTAATAAACCATCTAAATCTGAACTAGGCAAATTAAGTAAGAAAGTCCTAGAAAAAACAACAAAGAACGTAAAATCAAACTCTGAATACAACCTCTGGAAGAACACAAATGAAGTTATTCAATGGTTCAAAACACTTGATAAACAAAGCAACACGGTATTCATCCCATTCGACATAGTAGATTTTTACCCATCCATAGATGAGGAACTGCTTACCAAAGCTCTGAAATTTGCTAGTAACCATACAGACATAACAGGGTCAGAAATGGAAATCATGTTCCACACCAAGAAAACGCTACTGTACAGCAAAAATGAAACCTGGATCAAGAAAACGAAAAGAAACTCAACATTGGACGTAACCATGGGATCATATGACGGTGCAGAAACATGCGAACTGGTCGGACTATTTATGCTATCCAACATCAAGAAACAACTCGGAAAACAAGTTGGATTATACAGAGACGACGGCCTTGCTGCACTAACCAACAACCCAAGAACCATTGAAAATAAGAAAAAAGAATTATGTAAAATCTTCCAAAACCACAACTTAAAAATCACCATTGAAGCAAACAAAAAGGTAGTAAACTACCTAGACATAACACTTGATCTCATCAACTACATATATAAACCATACAAGAAGCCCAATGACACACCTATCTATGTAAACATCAAAGCAACCACCCACCATTTGTATTAAAAGCCATACCCAATGGCACAAATCAGAGACTATCAAACCTGTCATGCAATGAAAGGTATTCAACAATACAGCAGTAGAATATCAAGAAGCACTGCAAAAAAAGTGGGTACAACTACAACTACAATACAATCCAGACAATAACACAAATAGAAATAAGAAAAACAGGAAAAGGAAAATCACATGGTGCAACCCACCATACGACGGAAAACTCAAAACAAACATAGGAAAAGAATTCTTTAAAATTTTAACAACCTCGTTCCCAAAAAACACAAACTATATAAAATATTCAACAAAAACACCGTCAAGCTATCGTATTCATGCATGCCCAACCTCAAAAATTTAATTGACGCATCTAATAAAATGAAAACCAACACAGCAAAGAAGGTGAAGAAAGGAAATCTTGCAATTGCATCAAAAAAGAGCAGTGCCCCCTGAGCAATAAATGCCTTCACAACAACATTGTATACCAAGCCACTGTGACATCAGAAAATGAAAAAGAAACATACATAGGGATCACTGAAAACCACTTCAAAACCAGATATGCAAACCACAAACAGTCATTTAATAAAGATAAATATAAAAACCAAACAGAACTGAGCAAATATATCTGGAAACTTAAAGACGCAAAAACAAGCTACAATATATCCTGGAAAATCATAAAAGAGCATCACCATACAGCAATGTTTCAAAAAGGTGCAACCTATGTTTAACTGAAAAATGGTTAATACTATGCAAACCACACTTAGCAACTTTAAACACCAAAACAGAAATAGTAAACAACTGCAGGCATAAATGGAAATCGTTGTTAGTGAACACACCCAAAACAAAAACCTGAAAGCCCCAAAAAACACGTGCAGCCAACCCGCACGTGCAAACAACCCCAAACGGGAGCCCACACGCTATATAACATCGGCGGTGGGCAAACCAAAAACCATCCTGATGACAGCGCAACGCGCTCGAAACAAATTTGTAGATTCTGTTTTAAAAACCTATTTTTTACAAATGTTGCTCCCCAAGGGGTCGAGCACTATCAAAATCATTTTGGGTATTTTAATTATGCATTTGTGTATGGAAGTTATGTACCCCTCATGAGGGCAATGGCCTATACATGAATAACTTTCCGTTTCCGTTTCCGTTTCTTTCTCTCTCTTGTCAGTCTGTCAGTAGAGTGTAGAGAATGTGTGTTTATGAGAGAGAGAGAGAGAGAGATGAGAGAGGAGAGAGAGATGTGGAGTGTGTCTTTCGTTGTTATATCGGTCAGTTGCTGTGATTTTTTTTTTTTTATATACATTTTCTGTACTTTCGTTACACTGCGAGCAAGCTGTTTAAGCATGCACTCATTTTCGTTTTTTTTTTTTTTTCCAGTTTAATTGTTATTATCAGTTTTATTATTATCATATATCTAACCTATTACTGTCTTCATTTTGTCGGTCCTGCTTCATAGCACAAGCAGATAACAATACCAGCCAATGTTTCAAATCATAACAGCCAAGGGGGCCGGAATAGCTCAGTGGTTATAGCGCTGGATTCGTACTCTTAGTGATCCTGGGTTGCGGGTTCGAATCTCCGCCGGACCGTTTTGGTACAGGGGATTTTTTCCCTCGGAGTTAACACTGGTTCTGACTTCATTTCCCATACTCGAATGAGACTATAAACCGAGGGTTCCGTGTGTGAACGCACGCATAACATCTTGCACCACGTCAAATCCCATCACCAACTTCGGAATAGAAAGCCAGTTTGGCCGTTGGTATGAATGACACGTTACACATAGCATGCACCTTCCCCGAAGTTGGAGTATGGCTGCCTTAATGGCCGGATAAAAGAAAACGGTCATACACACAAAACTCCACTCCCTTTGTTGGGTAGATGGGATTAATACTTGCCTGTCTATACAGGGAGTGTCCGCAGGAGTATCAGCCTGTCTATACAGGGAGTGTCCGCAGGAGTATCAGCCTGTCTATACAGGAGTGTCCGCAGGAGTATCAGCCTGTCTATACAGGGAGTGTCCGCAGGAGTACCAGCCTGTCTATACAGGGAGTGTCCGCAGGAGTATCAGCCTGTCTATACAGGGAGTGTCCGCAGGAGTATCAGCCTGTCTATACAGGGAGTGTCCGCAGGAGTATCAGCCTGTCTATACAGGGAGTGTCCGCAGGAGTATCAGCCTGTCTATACAGGGAGTGTCCGCAGGAGTATCAGCCTGTCTATACAGGGAGTGTCCGCAGGAGTATCAGCCTGCGTACGCGGAAAGAAAGAAAGAAATATCAACCATGTACAGAATAATATTTATACCGAAAGCGTCACACTGTACAAAAGAAATTCACTGGTGATTTCAAACGGATTACTCCGCATCCCACGGCGCTTCATGTTGTCAGAGGCTCTACTCGACCCCCCCCCCCCCACCCCTCACCTTCCGCCCCACCCCCCTTTCCATTTATGTGTTTTCTGTGCAACACCCCTTGTTTATTTTCCTTCTGTAGTTTTTCGTAGGCAGAAAAGTACTCTTTTTCTAATGTTCTACTCTCTCTTCTCCTTCTTCTTCTTCTTCTTCTTCTTCTTCTTCTTCTTCTTCTTCTCTCTCCTCTCTCTCTCTCTCTCTCTCTCTCTCTCTCTCTCTCTCTCTCTCTCTCTCTCTCTCCTTCTCTCTTCTTCTTCTTCTTCTTCTTCTTCTTCTTCTTCTTCTTCTTTTCTTCTTCTTCTTCTCTCTCTCTTCTTCTTCTTCTTCTTCTTCTCTCTCTCTTCTTTTTCTTCTTCTTTTCCCATTTCCTGGTTGTTTGGGTTTTTTTTTCTAGTTGAACTAATGGGACTGACACTACTACGTGAGCAGGTACTTGTTCATCACTGCTGAAGACTGACTAACTGTGCTGTGTTTCTCTGGTGTTTGCTGTTGCTACTCGCGTTGCTGTGTGTCCTGTGTGTGTCTGTTGCCCTGCTGGTTTACCTCCCCTGTGTGTGTGTTGCCATGCTGGTTTACCTCCCCTGTGTGTGTCTGTTGCCCTGCTGGTTTACCTCCCTGTGTGTGTCTGTTGCCCTGATGGTTTACCTCCCCTGTGTGTGTCTGTTGCCATGCTGGTTTACCTCCCCTGTGTGTGTCTGTTGCCATGCTGGTTTACCTACGTTGTGTCCTTTGTGTGTCTGTCGCCCTGCTGGTTTACCTCCCCTGTGTGTGTCTGTCGCCCTGCTGGTTTACCTACGTTGTGAGCGCTACAGACTTGAAGGTCGACAGCGTTGTAAACAAATGACTCGGTACGACAGTACACTACTTCATCTGAATTATACCACTCTTATGTACCGTACACGAAAACTTCGTACACGAATACATCGTTTCCTCTGCTCCTCCCCCCCCCCCCCCGGGCTCCCGACCCCACCCCCCCCCCATCCTCCCTCTCCCCCAATGTACTGTTCCTACTACATAGACTGTACACTATGTGAGGTGAAGGAAGATGGGTGTGTTGTGAGGTGAAGTATAGACTGTACACTAAATGAGGTGAAGGAAGATGGGTGTGTTGTGAGGTGAGGTATAAACTGTACACTAAGTGAGGTGAAGGAAGATGAGTGTGTTGTGAGGTGAGGTATAGACTGTACACTAAGTGAGGTGAAAGAAGATGAGTGTGTTGTGAGTGAGGTATAGACTGTACACTGAGTGAGGTGAAAGAAGATGAGTGTTTTGTGAGCTGAGGTATAGACTGTACAGTGAGTGAGGTGAAGGAAGATGAGTGTGTTGTGAGGTGAGGTAGGAATGTTATTGTGATGTGTTATGAGGACTCTGAGTCATTTTAAAAAATGTTTTTTAAAGAAGATTTTGTGTTCCCTTTTTACTTTATTTTAGTGCTAAGAGAGGGAGAGAGACACAGAGAGAGAGAGAGAGAGAAAGAGAGAGAGAGAGAAAGAGAGAGAGTGTGTGTGTATGTGTGTGTGTGTGGTGTGTGTGTGTGTGTGTGTGTGTGTGTGTGTGTGTGTGTGTCTGTGGGTGTGTGTGTGAGTGTGAGTGCGTATGTATGTGTGTGCATGCATGTACGTGTGCGTGCGTGTGCATGCATGATGCATGTGTGTGTGC
>CM031623.1:74137-79137 GCA_018398815.1 Conus ventricosus | reverse complement strand
CAACAACCACTTAGTCATTTCAACACATACATCTGCATAACACTTATGAAAAAGAAAACAGCATATCAGTTAAGGACCTTCAAATAGTCTAGCTACACCAGAACTGGCTAAAGTGCGGCAAACTCAATTATGCATGAGTCAGACAGAACTTGACTCTCATGTTCATATTTGTCAAGATTGATACCTTTCGCCTTATACATTTTAGTTAAAACTGGACAATCTAATAGAAGGTGGTGCACAGAGATGAATTTTCCACAGACACACACAACTTCAGGAGAAAATTTGGTCTTCCATGTGTTCAGCCTTAATTTTGTGATAATCTTAGCAAGATGGCGTGAGCAGCTAGGCAGTGTGTAGCATTTTCACAGAAAAAGGTTTTGTAAACGTAGTGTTCCAGGTTGAATAGTATTTCACACTTGGAAGGATGCAATGGCAATTTAGCACACATTCTGAATAGTTTTGTGCACCAAGTTTAGCTAGATTATCTGATATTTCATTCCCTCTGAGACCACAATGTGAAGGAATCCAACAGAAGTCTACGATTATACCCTGAGACATAATACATGTATCAGTTACCTTATTTCATATAACAAATCTTTTCTGCCCTTACAATCCCATGTTTGCAGTGCTTGCAAAACAGACTTGGAATCAACACAAAACAGCACACTAAAAAAGGATATTGGAGTACTATATACACAAAATAAAGCCATCAGTATAGCATACAGTTCTGCAGTGAATATTGAAAATCCCTTTCCGAGATGAAAATGTTTTCCTATATTCAGACTTGGAATAACGAAACCAGAACCGCTGTCAGCTGTGTCCATAACTGAACCATCAGTATAGATTTTAAGGTGATTAGGATATGAATTTTCTAGGTGTTCTTTCACATCGTTCACTAGAATGTTAATATTTTCTTTTTTCTTTGAGACCGTATACTCATAAGCAAAATTTCCACTCAAGTGTTCCCAAGGAGGCATCATCGGAACCGTGGGGAACTCTGGAATCGATGTTAAATCTACATTACACTTAGACATAAGTTCAGCGGTATAATTCATTATTGGCTGAATATATGAAATTTCCTTGGCTCTACTTGGAAAATCTTTATTCGAATTTACAAAAATATCACCAGCAACTGATTTTTTTTACTGACAAGCTTCGAATCACATATTTGGCTACTTCTAGACATCTTTGCTCCGATAAAGGTAAGATATTCGCTGCTTTGTAGCTCGTATATGTATTTGTTTGTACAGGAACTCCTAAACCTAATTTAATAGCTTTACTGTCAATACTTTGTAACTTTTTTAAAAGATACTTGCGCTGAAAAGTAAACTTCTTGTCCATACTTTAACTTGGAGCGGACAAGAGCCAAAGACAGATGCAAAAGGGTTTTAGTATTTTGACCCCAAGGTTGGCAATTAACAATTTTAAGAAAATTTAGTCTAGTTCTAGCTTTAGATAACAATTTTTCTATGTGCATTTCCAGCTTAGTTTTGGTGTTAAAAGGACTCCCAAAAAATTGACTGATTTCTGATATTGCAACAAAGTGCCACTATATTCAAGGATGGGAGTACAGGCGGATTTTCTCCATTGTTAAACAACATTAAACAGGTTTTTTCACCAGATAATTCTAGCCCATTTTCTTTTATATATGCCGATAAATTGTCCAATTCACATTGATATGACTTCTGCACATGATTAATTGACCTCCTCTTTGTATGTTTTCTTAAACTAGTATGCATCCATATTGCGATGTCATCAGCATACTGAACTAAATGGATATTTTTGGACAGCGCAGAAGGAAGATCATAAAGGAGAACTGAAAACAAAATTGGGGCAATAATTGATCCTTGGGGGATACCCATATTAATGTACCTGAAGGAAGAATACATCTTACCAATTCTTGTACATATATGTCTGTCCATTAAGAAACCTTTTATGTAAGAATACATGTTGCCTGAAATACCAATCTTTTTTAATTTGTAAAGCAACCTAGCATGCCAAACACTGTCGTAGGCTTTTTTAACATAAAAAATGTAGCCATCGTACTTTTTCTGTGGGCAAACTGTTTTTTCATTTGATTTGTAAGTTTTACAAGATGGTCTGTAGTGCATCGACCCTTTCTAAAACCAGCCTGCTGGACTGGAAGCAAATAGTTCTTTTCACAATAGTACATCAGACGCTTCAATACAATTTTTTCCAGAAGTTTCCCGACATGAGAAGACAAAGAGATTGGTCTATAACTGCTTACAGAAGTATTTATCTTGCCTTCTTTCAGAACTGGTATGACCACCGAACTCTTCCAAATTTTAGGGAGAGCGCCATTATTCCAACATTTTTGGAACAACGAGAGTAGTACATGTTTCCAGGAAGACGGCAGATGACATAGCATCTGATAAGAAATGCCATCTAGACCAACTGCTGAGTTCTGAGATGAGACTGATGATAAAGCTTCTGACAATTCTGAGACCTGGATAGGAGAATTTTAAAAAATGATCTGCAACTGGATCAGGATCCCAATAGTCCTCTTTTTGTTCCTCTTTCAATCTATATTGCTCATTTTCTGCCTGTAGAGATGAAGACGAACTATTCTGAGAAAAGAAATCAACAATAGCCTCGGCTTTTTCATAAGAGGTAGGAAATTCCTTTTCTAGCTTAATTGGGTAAAGTTGTTTTTTTGTGACCATTTTTCATTTCTTTTACTTTTTTCCACACTTTAAACATGTCTTTTGATTCTGTAATTTCCTTCTTACAAAATTCATCCCAGTATGTCTTTTTGCTTGAGCAATTATTTTATTACAGTTGTTTTTTCCTGTTTCATAGTCTGAAAATTTTCTTCAGTCTTATTTCGGATCCACCTTTTAAAGCCTGACGTTTTGATTTTACAGCTAATCGGCATTTTTCAGTCCACCACACGTTACCGAAAAATTTACCAAGTTTCCTATATCTACTCCTTGGGAATTGCACTATCAGCAGCTTGAATCAATATTTTGGCAAAATTTGAATAAAAAACATCAATGTTGTCATCTTCCACCGACGTTGTATCATATGTCATCAGACTATTTGCAAAAGCCTCCCAATTGGCTAATTTATAATTATAATTTGGGATTTTGTCTTCAACATCTGATATGTCATGCTAATTTCATCATTCAAATTTATTGGCATGTTACTTACAATCTTTTCACTTCATCCGGCTGACATAGAATGAATTGAATGCAGCACACAAATCACTTGAGCTGGCATGCTACTTACAATCTTTTCACTTCTTCCGGCTGACATAGAATGAATTGAATGCAGCACACAGATAACTTGAGCTAGCATGTTACTTACAATCTTTTCACATGACTTTTTAAAAATCCTTTTTAAAGTTACTCTCGAAGTCAACGAGTGTGGGACCAAGTTGACATGCCCGAGACTCCTCACGCACTCTCTGTCTCTGTCTGTCTGTCTGTCTGTCTATCTGTCTGTCTGTCCTCTCTCTCTCCCCTCTCTCCTCTCTTCCCCTCTCTCTCTCTCTCTATCTCTCTCTCTCTCTCTGTGAATGTCTGTCTCAATGTCTGTCTGCCTGTCTGTCTCTGTCTCTGTCTCTCTCTCTCTCTCTCTCATCTCTCTCTCTCCCCTCTCTCTCTCACACTCTCTCTCACACACACACACACACACACACACAAACACACACACACACACACACACGCACGCACACACACACACACACACACACACACACACACACACACATATATAAATAAAATATATATATATATATATATATAAAATATATATATTGAATTATAAACAAAGCTTGCTTTTATGTCTTAGATTGAAGAAATAGGGGGAGATACGCATTCATATCTGCAGGGGTAGATGATTCTGCCTAACTAACAGTATGTGCTTGATGGGTGAATGGGGAAAAATAAAATAAATGCTTCTCAAAATGAGCCTTCAGCAAGCTTATATTCTCCAAGGGAGAGACATCCTCCAATAGGGAGGGAAACTCACTAACATATAACTCCTGTCATATACCGATATTTCGAAACTTGTGTGTTCTCCTCAGTGACCGCGGAAAGGGGTAATTTGACTCCTCTGCCTTTTCAGTTTAAGAAGAATGCAATCCCAGAAAAGGTTGGTGTGCAATACCGTAGTAATGTTTGTTGAGTTTTCAAAAAACCAACCAAAGGTGCCATCTAAGAAGCAAAAGAAAATCACAAAAGAGCAAAACAAGCTACATTTTCTAGTGAAAAGTAAAAAATATAAAAAGATATAAAAAGATATCCTCTAAGACACAAGTGCTGAGGGCCAGTTCTTGGAATGAATCCGCAAGGGACTAAAATACAACAAACTAATAAATTCCAAGGATAAGTACCGCACCGTTCCAGCAACTTACAGAGCACTTGGTGTTGCAATGACTGCAAGAAATATTGAATTAAAAAACAAAGCTTGCTCTTATGTCTTAGATTGAAGAAATAGGGGGAGATACGCATTCATATCTGCAGTGGTAGATGATTCTGCCTAACTAACAGTATGTACTTGAGTGGTGAATGGGGAAAAAATAAAATAAATGCTTCTCAAAATGAGCCTTCAGCAAGCTTATATTCTCCAAGGGAGAGACATCCTCCAATAGGGAGGGAAACTCACTAACATATAACTCCGTCATATACCGATATTTCGAAACTTGGTGGTTTCTCCTCAGTGACCGCGGAAAGTGGTAATTTGACTCCTCTGCCTCTGTGTGTGTGATAACACACACAACAAAAAAGAAATCAAGACAACGACCAGTTTATATGCTAAATCAAGAAAGAGCTGTCCTTTCTACATTCAAACGTGTTGTTCAGAGCTGTCTTTCTACATTCAAACGTGTTGTTCAGAGCTGTCTTTCCACATTCAAACGTGTTGTTCAAGCTGTCTTTCTACATTCAAACGTGTTGTTCAGAGCTGGGCTTCTACATTCAGACGTGTTTGTTCAGAGCTGTCTTTCTACATTGAAACGTGTTGTTCAGAGCTGTCTT
>CM031623.1:51637-64137 GCA_018398815.1 Conus ventricosus | reverse complement strand
ACCTTTCGTTCTTTTCTGACTTTTTTTTCCCTTCTTCAGTTTATTTCTTCACTCCTTCTTATCTCTTACCTCCGTTCTAATCTGACTTTCTTTCCTTCTTCAGTTCATTTCTCCGATCTTTTTTTCTTTCTTTTTTTCCCCTCGGTCCCATCTTCTTCTTTCTTTCCGTCCTTCCTTCTTTCTTTCCTTCTTCAGTCTATTTCTTCACTCCTTCTTTATCCTTACCTCCGTTCTATCTGACTTTCTTTCCTTTTCAGTCTATTTCTTCACTCCTTTTTTTTAAATCTCTTTACCTCCGTTCTATCTGACTTTCTTTCGTTCTGTCTTTCTGTATGTTTTTTCTGTCTGTCTTAGTTCATTTTTCATCTTTCTTTTTCTTTCTTTCTTTCTTATTTGTTTGTTTCTTTTTTCTCTTTTCCTTTACTTCTTTCTCTCTAGGTGTCTGTCTTCCTTTCTTCCTTCCTTCTTTCCTTGTTCAGTTCATTTCTTCTTTTTTTCTTTCTTTCTTCCTTTCTACCGTTTGCCCTTTGGTTCCTCCGTTTCTGTCAGCTGTTTGCTCTTTCGTGTCCCCCTGTCGTTCAAGCATCGCCGATTCATTGTCCGAACCTTCACCACACCAATGACCCCCAGCGCACGCCCCACTGCGCTGCCTTCCTCCAGACTGGCAGGGACGGGTGCTGATCGAAAACAAAACGGGCCCTGATTGATTGATGGCAAGGCAAGGGGGCCCCCGGCGTTATTTTAGGATGCGGTTACGATTTTTTGGGAGGGGGACAAGAAACATACGGGGGGGGGGGGGGGGGGGGGGGGGGGGGGGGGGGGGGGGGGGGGGGGGGGGGGGGGGATTATCGGACTGACGGATGGTCAGGGGTAACTTGGTTGAGGGGGAGCGGGGGGGGGGGGGGGGGGGGCGATAGGGTGTGTGTGTGGGGGGGGGGGGGGGGGGGGGGGGGGTCATAACTGCGTCGGTGATTGACACTTGGTTGATTGCAGTGTGATTACATTTCTTATTGAGTGATTTAAATTTGCTAGGCTGGTGGTTGGTTGGTTGGCTGTTGGTTGGTTGTTTGGTGACTGCTAGTAACGACGAATGAGTAATTGTATATCGTTGATTAAATAGTTGAACGTTGATTGATGGATGGCTTGATTGATGATGATGGATATTGGTTTACTGACTTATTGATTGATTGATTGATTAAATTTATTGAATTTATGATTGATTGATGATTGATTGATTGATTGATTGGTTGATTGAATGATTATGATTGATTCATTTATTCATTCATTATCATTTAATTCATTCATTCCCTTTATTCTTCAAAATTATTCATTCTTCAAATTCATTCATTCACTCATGGTTTTGGGGCGGTCAGTACTAAATGATTAGCAGCCAATCATTAAATGGTTTCGATTGGTACTTTAGTCATAACTATTGAGTCATAATGACTGTCCTGACGACGATGGAAGAGTGAAAAACAGATCGATAAACAATGCATTCAATACTTTATTGATTTGTAGCTAATGGGAATACACCAATAAGTCGTTTATAGTCTCTCTCTCTCCTCTCTCTCGTCTCTCTCTCCCACTCTCTCTCTCTCTCTCTCTCTTCTCTCTCTCTCTCTCCCCCTCTTCTCTCTCTCCCCTCCTCTTCCTTTAAACCCAAAACAATAATCTTAAAAAAACACATTTATTCAAACTTCGACTAACCCACAACTATTTTTGTTGTTTTTTTGTTGTTAGTTTTTTTTAAAGGGATTTTTTTTGGTTGGAAAAATTTGGGGAAAAAAGTTGGTTGGGGATAAATTTGTTTTGGGGGTGGTTTTTTTGGTGTTTGTTGGTGTGGTTTTTGTTGGTGTTGGGGTGGGGTTGGGGGGTGGGGTGGTCATCGTCGTCATAAGGGCTTGGGGGGGCGGAAGGGCCCCCGCCCGGTTGTGTGGTTGTTGGGGGTGGTGTTGGTGTGTGTGTTTTTGTGTTGGTGTGTGGTGTGGTTATATTGAGTGGTGTATGTGTATGTTTGTTTTTTGTGTGTGTGTGTGTGTGGTGTGGGGTGGGTGGGTGTGGTGGGTGGGTGGGTGCGTGCATGCGTGCGTGCATGCACGTGTGCGTGCTTTCGGGCGCGCGCGCGCGCACGCGCGGCGCACACGCGCGCGCGCGTGTGTGTGTGTGTGTGTGTGTGGTGTGTGTGTGTGTGTGTGTGTGTTGTGTGTGTGTGTGTGTGTGTGTGTCTAAGTATGTGCACGCCCTCGCGCGCGCGTATGTGTACGTGTTTACGTGTGTATATCTGAGAGAGAGAGAGAGAGAGAGAGAGAGAGAGAGAGAGAGAGAGAGAGAGGAGAGAGAGCGAGAGAGAAGAGAGAGAGAGAGAGAGAGAGAGAGAGACGGGACGTGTGGGGCGTGAGGGTGGGGAGTGTTGTCAAGAAAAAAATGCATGACGTCACTAACTTCACAGTGTTATTTTCAAAACCTCCCTCTCGGTCTTAAATTACACTAGTAAGAAATTCCTGAGTTTGATCTGATGCATGAACACAGTTACAGCGACATGACTCCAAAGCAGAGGCCGCGCGCATTCATACACATGCGCAGTGCGACTGGGTCCATATGCAATGTGAATCATTGGCAAAGACAAACATTGTTTAACATTGATGGAACGAAAACATTGCTTTCAAATACCTGCGCATTTGAGTATATACGCTCATATCTTTTTAAATGGGCTCTGTCTCTGTCTGTCTGTCTGTCTTTCAGTCTGTATGGTTAAAAAAAAAACTACAAACACACCTGGAGTGGTCCTTCAGTCTGTCTCTTGTCTTTCTCTTTGTGTCTCTCTGTCTCTGTCTGTCTGTCTATCTGTCTGCTTCTGTCTGTCTGTCTGTCTGTCTGTCTGTCTGCTGTCTCTCTCTCTCTCTCTCCCTCTCTCCTCTCTCCTCCCTCTCTCTCTCCTCTCTCTCTCTCTCTCTTCCTCATCGCCATCCGTCTCCTCTCGTCTTCTTTCTCTCTCCGTCTCTCTCTCTCTCTTCATGCTGTCTCTCGTCTGCTGTCTATCAGCTCTCTCCTCTCCTCTCTCTCACTCTCTCTCTCTCTTCTCTCGGCATCTCTTAAATGGGTCTGGTCTTTCCTGTCTGTCCTGTCTGTCTGTCTGTCTGTCTGTCTGTCTGTCTCTTGCTTTCCTTCTCTCTCTCTCTCTCTCTCCCTCTTCCCTCTTCCCTCTCTCTCCCTTCTGATCGTCTCCGTTCTCTCCTTCTCTCTCTCCTCTCTCGTGTCTTCCCTCCTCTCAGTCTGTCTGTCTGTCTGTCGTCTTCTGTCTGTCGTTCACTCTCTTTCCCTTTCTCTCCTCGCTCTCCTTTCTTCTTCTTTGTCTTATCCCTCTCTCTTTCTGTCTGTATCTGTATCCTCGTTTTCTCCCCTTACTCCTTTCTGTCCTGTGTCTGTGTCCTAACAAAGTCTTTCTGTCTTATTTGTACCCTAACAAAGCCCTTTCTGTCTGTATCTGATCCTAACAAGTCTTTCTGTCTGTATCTGTATCCTCGTTTTCTCTCCCCTTCCTTTCTGTCTGTGTCTGTTTCCTAACAAGTCTTTCTGTCTGTATCTGTATCCTAACAAGTCTTTCTGCCTTGTCTGTTTGTCCTAACAAAGTCTTTCTGTCTGTTCTGTATCCTAACAAAGTCTTTCTGTCTGTACTGTGTCCTAACAAAGTCTTTCTGTCTGTGTCCTAACAAAGTCTTCTGTCTGTGTCTGTGTCCTAACAAAGTCTTTCTGTCTTGTCTGTGTCCTAACAAAGTCTTTCTGTCTGTATCTGTATCCTAACAAAGTCTTTCTGTCTGTGTCTGTGTCCTAACAAAGTCTTTCTGTCTGTGTCTGTGTCCTAACAAAGTCTTTCTGTCTGTGTCCTAACAAAGCCTTTCTGTCTGTGTCTGTTTGTCCTAACAAAGTCTGTCTGTCTGTGTCTGTATCCTACAAAGTCTTTCTGTCTGTATCTGTATCCTAACAAAGTGGACAGAATCAACCATCATTATCCCGACAATGAAATTTGATCTGAAAATACAAACAATTTGTGATGTCGTGTTTTGTTTTTGTTTTTGTTTGTTTGTTGTGTGTGTGTGTGTGTTTGTGGTGTTGGTTTGTGTGTGTGTGTGTGTGTGTGCGTGCGTGCGTGCGTGCTGTGCGTGCGTGCGTGGGTGCGTGCGTGTGCGTGCGTGCGTGCGTGCGTGCGTGCGTGCGTGCGTGCGTGCGTGCTGGTGCGTGCGTGCGCGCGCGCGCGCGCGTCGCGCGTGCGTGCGTGTGTGGTGTTGTGTGTGTGTGTTGGTGTGTGTGTGTGTGTGGTTTGTGTGTGTGTGACGTGCCATCAAAGTATACAGTACAGAGCTAAACTAAGTTAACAGGGATGGCTGTAAGGTCAGGTGTGAAACGTAATTACTCCACAGCTGATGACATCTTTGAGTTCTTCTTTGATGACACGGTACAGAGCCAGCCATTCCTTGAAGTGTAAACAATATCATTATTATAATTATTATTTGTTTCCACTGACTTTGAAAAAGCCTTTGATCCCGTATTCAAGGTATTCTGTTACCTATTCTATCTGAAATAATGTATACAGAATATTGAGAGATCATGGTCAGGTGCACGGTGAGTAATTTTAGCCCTGTTAAAGCGAACGAAAACCTAAGGGTGTGGGGTGTTGTGTGTGTGGTGTTTTGGTGTGTGTGTGTGTGTGTGTGTGTGTGTGTGTGTGTGTGTGTGGGGGTGTGTGTGTGTGCTTGGGAAAGGGGAAGGTGGGGAGGAATGAAGCAGGTAGAGAGGCGGGGGGCGGGGGGGGGGGGCTGGGAGAAAAGAGATATAAGATGATAAAAATTACTCTGTGTACCATTGACTGAGAAGGAAGGGTGATATCGAGGGCCTGTCTTGTTTCTTTATCTACATGTAAAAAAAAAAAAGTATTATTTCCGCAGACAAGACAGACAAACAGATTACAGGACAACCACAATGCATTTCGACCTCTTGGGGTCTTCTTCAGGCAAAAACAAACATTTAGGTCCAATGAAAACGAAGAACGAGCAGCCACTTATTTTTTCATATTCGTCGCAAAATGGTACAACCATTGTTCGTGATTAATGGTACAACCTTGTTCGTGATTAATGGTACAACCATTGTTCGTGATTAATGGTACAACCATTGTTCGTGATTAATGGTACAACCATTGTTCGTGTTAATGGACAACCATTGTTCGTGATTAATGGTAACCATTGTTCGTGATTAATAGTACAACCATTGTTTCGTGATTAATGGTACAACCATTGTTCGTGGTTGCTGGTTCTTTCGTTCACTGTCCTAAATGTTGTGTGTTTTGCCTGAAGAAGATCCAAGAGGTCGCCATGCATCGTGTTTTGTCCTGTAATCTCTTTGTTTTGTCTGCGGAAATAAGATCTTTTCTTTGTAAGTATTTGCTTCAATTTCTGCCTTCAGTCGCCTCGCTTTGAAACTGTCTTTATTACATGAATTACTGTCAGTGGTTTCCAATGGAAGTGTCTTTTACATGAATTAACTGTCAGTTGTTTCTAATGGAAGTGTCTTTATACATGAATTACTGTCAGTTGTTTCTAATGGAAGTGTCTTTATACATGAATTATTCCTGTCAGTGGTTTCCAATGGAAGTGTCTTTATACATGAATTTCTGTCAGTGGTTTCCAATGGAAGTGTCTTTATACATGAATTACTGTCAGTGGTTTCAATGGAAGTGTCTTTATACATGAATTACTGTCAGTGGTTTCCATGGAAGTGTCTTTTACATGAATTTCTGTCAGTGGTTTCTAATGGAAGTGTCTTTATACATGAATTTCTGTCAGTTGTTTCTAATGGAAGAAATAGTACACAATTTCCTGTAAATCTTTTAATCTATTGGCAAAACGATGTTGTCTTTTTGTCCGAGACTGTTGTTGTCTTCAAACTCAATTAAAGGGGCTTTTCTTGAGCTGATTTGCAATACAGTAAAGACAAATGAATGTGATAAAAGCAGCGTTATGTTGTAGCAAGAAAAGGCGGATATTAAAGAGCCCTGGATATACAATGGCATCAGGATACCCCGTCACAATGCATACACACATTTGACAACACGGGTCACTTTTCCTCTGGCATGTAAGAATGTAGCAAGCAGGACAAACATTCTGCTGTAGGGGATTTCTACGAAAAGGTGAAGAAGTGTCGTTTAGGATACTTCATGTTAACACAACAGGTGATCACAGTGCCGAAAACTGAACCTTCGCCATGGTGGGTTCAATGTAAGTTCACTAAGCTGACATGTCTGTTCGCCATGGTGGGTTCATGCAAGTTCACTAAGCTGACATGTTGTCTGTTCGCCATGGTGGGTTCAGTGTCATATATAATATATATATTTATATATATATCAGTATATTTAAAATGCCTAAAAACAATTTTATACAGTGCTCAACCCCTTGGGGAGCAACATTAGTAAAAACTAGTATCAAAAGGAGTATATATATATATATAAATATATATAATATATATAATATATATATATATATATAATATGTTGTGTGTGTGTGTGTGTGGTGTGTGTGGTGTGTGTGTGGTGTTGTGTGTGTGTTTTGTGTGTGTGTGTAATTATTATCTCTCTCTGTGTCTTACTCCCACTATTATTTTTTTTATTATTATTTTTATTATTATCATTATTTTTGTGATTATTAATATCCGCTTTCCTCCTCCTCCTCATTATTATTATTATCATTTTCTATTATTATATTATTATTATATTATTATTATTATTATTATTTATTATTATTATTATTATTAATTTTTTATTATTATTATTATTATTATTTTTATTATTATTATTATTATCCCCACTCACCCCTGTTGTCGCCTCAACCATGCTGTTACTTTATTCTCTATCCCCTCTCCATTCTCCCTATCTGTTTGTATAGCCACTGTTGATACCACAACTACTATCATCATATCATCACCAACAGTGCTAGTGATCGTCTCTTAATGTTTGTCATATTTTCATCATCATCATATTTTCATCATCATCATATTTTCATCATCATCATATTTCATCATCATCATATTTTCATCATCATCATATTTTCATTCTCTCCTTCCCACCGGCCTCGTTTTCATCCACGCCTATCTTGCGCCGACCGAATTCGAGAAGATTTAAATGATTGCTCGTTCTTCCTGTTCGTTGTCCTGAATGGTGTCTATCTTGTTTCTTCATGTCCATTGTCCTGAATGGTGTCTATCTTGTTTCTTCATGTTCATTGTCCTGAATGGTGTCTATCTTGTTTCTTCAGTTCATTGTCCTGAATGGTGTCTAATCTTGTTTCTTCTTGTTCATTGTCCTGAATGGTGTCTATCTTGTTTTTTCATGTTCATTTGTCTGAATGGTGTCTATCTTGTTTCTTCATTTTCATTGCCCTGAATGGGTTCTATTCTTTTCTTCATGTTCATTGTCCTGAATGGTGTCTATCTTGTTTCTTCATGTTCATTGTCCTGAATGGTGTCTATCTTGTTTCTTCATTTTTCATTGTCCTGAATGGGTGTCTATCTTGTTTCTTCATGTTCATTGTCCTGAATGGTGTCTATCTTGTTTTCATGTTCTTGTCCTAATGGTGTCATCTTGTCTTTTTATGTTCATTCCTAAATGGTGTTATCTTGTTTCTTCTTTGTTCATGTCCTGAATGGTGTCAAACTTGTTTCTTCATGTTCAATGTCTGATGGTGTCTATCTTGTTTCTTAAATGTTCATTGTCCTGAATGGTGTCTATTTTTGTTTCTTTCATGTTCATTGTCCTGAATGGTTGGTTATCTTGTTTCTTCATGTTCATTGTCCTGAATGGTGCTATTTGTTTCTTCATGTTCATTGTCCTGAATGGTGTCTATCTTGTTTCTTCATGTTTCATTGTCCTGAATGGTGTCTATCTTGTTTCTTCATGTTCATTGCCCTGAAGGGTGTCTATCTTGTTTCTTCCCATGTTCATTGTCCCTGAATGGTGTCTATCTTGTTTCTTCATTTTCATTGTCCTGAATGGTGTCTATCTTGTTTCTTCTGTTCATTGCCCTGAATGGTGTCTATCTTGTCCGAATGGTGTCTATCTTGCTGAAGGAGACCTGAGAGGTTCAATTGTCCTGAATGGTGTCTATCTTGCCTAAAGGAGACCTGAGAGGTTCATTGTCCTGAATGGTGTCTATCTTGCCTAAAGGAACCTGAGAGGTTCAATTGTCCTGAATGGTGTCTATCTTGCCTGAAGGAGACCTAAGAGGTTCAAACGAGTCATGTTTTATCTTGTAAGTTTGTTTGTCTTGTTTTGAGCGGACTCACAAGTTCACGGTTCACAAGTTGACAAGTTCACAAGTTGTTTTATTTTGTCCATAAAGGGAAAAATTATTTTGTGTGACACATTGGGACATCACATCATAAAACCAATACAAAATACAACTGAATAAAATCAGATTAATAAGCTTAAAATTAAAAATCAACACTCACCACTTATTTACTTATCTACACATAACAATCCATCTTTTATCCACACACACACAAACACCCCCACACACGCGCGCGCGCGCGCGCACGCACGCACGCACGCACTCACGCACGCACGCACGCACGCACGCACGCACGCACGCACACGCACACACACACACACACACCACACAACACACACACACACAAAACACACACAACACAACACACACACACACACACACAAAACAATATGCACACACAAAAACACAATATGCACACGCACAACGCACCACGCACACACACACACACACTCACACACACAACACACACACACACACACAACACAACACACACACACACACCACACACACACCACGGAATCATACAAACAGATTCATCAACTGAAATCAAAAATTTTTCAACAAAATCATGGGTTAAAAAACATTGAAATTTTTAAAAAAAATAAAAATTGGCCTTTTTGTTTTACCTCCAGCGCCACTTCTTCTGTCACATAAGTAAAGGATCTCTCTACAGGGATTGCGGTGAATGTATTCGACAACACCCAAAGACCGTCTCTTTAAAATTGTCTGTCAATGGATATTGAATGTTGCAGTCGGTATTGCTCCATCGCTCATTGTCATGGAGGGCAGGCAGTGGAATGAATGGTCCCCCCCCCCCCCCCCCCCCCCCCCCCCAACCCAACCCCCCCCAACCCACCCCCCCCCCCCCACCCCCCCTCCCCCCAACCCCCCCGTCCTGTCGTCTTTCACCTGTGGTTGGGGGGGGGGGGGGGGTAGGCGGGGTTGTGTGTGTGTGTGGTGTGTGTGGTGTGTGTGTGTGTGTGTGGTGTGTGTGTGTTGTAGTGTTGTGTGTTGTGTGTGTGTGTGTGTGTGTGTGTGTGTGTGTGTTGCGTGTGTGTGTGTGTGTGGTGTGTGTGTTGGTGGATATGGTTTTCTTTGTGCATGCCCCTTTGCCCATCGACCCGGGGAAATGAATTGCCAATATAGCATGTGAGGTGAGTTTCAAGAGTGTAATGAGAAATAACAAAATACACGGTAAATTTTATGAGCAACACAAGTAAGCGTTTACTTTACTATCGGTTATAGAAGAGGGTTTACTTAGTATCAGTCTAGACGAGGTTTTTACCTTAACGTTTCAATCTAGACAGAGGTTTCCTTACGATCAGGGTTATAGACAGAGGTTTACCACTTACAATCAGTTATAGACAAGGTTTAACCTTATGAATCCAGTTACAGAGGTTTACCTTACGAATCAGTTATAGACAGAGGTTTACTTTTGAATCGTTATAGACAGAGGTTTACCTTACGAATCAGTTAAAGACAGAGGTTTACCTTACGAATCAGTTTATAAAACAGAAGGTTTACCTTACGAATCAGTATAGACAGGGTTTTCCTTGCGTATCAGATCTAGACAAGGGTTTTTCCTTCGTATCAGTTATAGACAGAGGTTTTACCTAGAATCTATCAGTTATAGAGGTATCCTTTCCTTAGTTTTAAGGGTTCAGTAATGTATATACAATTTTAAACAACAATTCATTTGACATATTCTACCCAATAACTGTGTACTACCAAATTTTAAACAAAAAATTTATTTGACACATTCTTTTTTTTTCTACCATATAACTGTGTACTACAATTGAAACGCAATTTATTTGACATATTTCTACCTAATAACTGTATACTACAATTGAAACAACAAATTTTTTTGGCATATTTTTACCTAATAACTGTAAACTACAATTTGAAACAATTCAATTGACATTTTCTACCTAATAACTGTATACTGCAATTTGAAAAACAAATTTATTTGACATATTTCTTCCTAATAACTGATACTGCAATTTGAAACAATTCATTTGACATATTTCTAACTAATGACTGTTATACTGCAATTTGAAACAACAATTCATTTGACACAATTCCACCTTAATAACTGATATACTGCAATTTGAAAACAACAATTATTTGACATAATTTCTACCCAATGACTGTATCTTCATTCTGATGGAAAACGATAATAAACAAGGTATGAATTTCCTCCGAAGTTTCGGACTATTTAGAACAGATTTACATGAAATGACATAAATCTTCAATACAATGATCTTCACACTATTTACAAAATGGATCAATGATTTGTTGAGTCGAGTGACACAAACTATTCAGAGGTAACCGATTGCATCTAAACAGACACAAAACTCGACGATGTTCGCGAGCAGACAACTGACTCACAAAGCTGGCCATTACTCTCTCTGGGTGATACATACAATAGTCAGGGTATGATGAAAGCGAAGAATGCCAGTCTTTAAAATACGAATCCTTCAAACGTTGTTTGAGCAGACTTTATAAAACAATGAGCATTTCCCAAATTATGCATCTGCCATACATATCCAAAGCCGTAAGTGCACAATAGCAGTGTTACACGTGTAACCCAGTTTTTTTTTCTACCAGAGTGATCGTGCATTTGTATAATTTATTGCATTGTTTTGGATATCTGTTGTCGGACATACACACAAGCCTGCACCAATATCTCACAAGTCGAAGATATGTATCAATATAGATAGGATACCTACCACACTTCCCAAGGGCAGTGTTGTTTTTGACATCCCTTCCACCTTCTACAACCATCTTGCAAAATTTAATCTGGACTTTTTCAATATCATATCATATTTTTGAAACCCCCATATTTCCGAACGATACAACAAAATTGATTTCTGTGTCAAAAAAATTTGAATAACATAGCAGCTGGAATTCCCTGAAGTTTAACATGCAGTCTTTTAATTCCTGTCACCACTCTCAGAGCCTTTCCTGACAGATTTTCTGTACACCTGAACCAGTTTAATGTGGCTGAGAATAATAATTCCAAAATAATTGTATCTAGGTTCAACCTGGATCTGCTTACCATCATACCACCATTTTTCAGTTGATTTAATGAAACCACCATTTTTTTTTAACACAGCCACTCTGGTTTTATCCATATTCACAGTTAGACCCCATTTACAGCAGTATTTTTCCAGACACAATATCTTCTGCAATTCAGCCACAGAGTCAGAAACTAAAGCAATATCATCTGCATACATCAACAGAAAAATAATAATAATAATAATAATAATAATAATAATATATAATAATAATATAAATAATAATAATAATAATAATAATAATGAATACTTATATAGCGCCTATCCTCGGCTAGAGGCCAAGCTCTAAGCGCTTTACAATCAACACTCGTTTACACAACGGGCTGCCTACCTGGGTAGTGCCGACTGAAGAGCTGCCAGCTGGCGCTTCATTCAGTCGTTTCCCGTGTCATCCAGTCAGTATCGTTCAATAGCCATCACTCATTTTCCTTACTTCCTTCATTATTTCCATTTCTCACGCAGAGTGCATGCTATGTGTAACGTGTCATCCATACCAACGGCCAAACTGGCCTACTCTTCCGAAAGTTGGTGATGGGATTTTACGTGTGTGCAAGATGTTATGCGTGCGTTCAATCACGGAACCTCGGTTTATAGTCTCATTCGAAGGACTGTATGGGAAATGGAGTCAGAACCAATGTTAACTCCGAGGGAAAAATCCCCCTGCACCGAAACGCCCCGGCGGAGGTTCGAACCCGCAACCCCAGGATCACCGAGATTACGAGTCAGGCGCTCTACCAACTGAGCTATTCCGGCTCTAAAAATACCAAGTGGGTCCTGCAAAAATGTCGACACCTCTTGCACCACAGTCTAATAAGTCAGCTTGCAAGTCAGACAAAAATATACAGAACAACAATGGACCTAAAACACAACCCTGTCTTACACCTGACACAGAGTCAAAATACTCAGTTATACTGGTCCCCACTTTGACAGTGGCTTTCACATTTCTATACATAGCCTTCAATGTTTTGAACATTTTACCGTGAATACCCGTTTTCTGTAATATAAAGCGTGGCAGTTTTTGTCTGTGTATACTGTCAAATGCTTTAGAGAAATCCACAAAGAGTGTAAAACCGACCACCATATTTTGTGA
>CM031623.1:36637-46637 GCA_018398815.1 Conus ventricosus | reverse complement strand
ACTGTTTCGTAAATCAGTTACGCCGGTTTCACGACACACCTACGAACGTGTTCTTTGCTACGTTGGGCACAAGCGCGTGATTTCCCGCTTCTTTCGGAAATTACCGAACAAGTGCGATGGAAATGGCGGCGACTGGCTGCAACGAATTCCATACCACAAATATTGATTGCATATATTTATGAGTAAAACTTAATCATTAGTCTGCATTTCTGTTCAGTTAACTTGTGTAAACACACACACACACACTCATCTGTATTCAAGCATTTTCATTTGATTTCTTTCCCATGCTGTCTTAGTGACCGTTCCCATGATCACGCACAGCAATCTTCATGCCTACGTTTCTGACTTCCTTGCCTGAAGGCAGCTTATGGTTTATCCTGTCTCAGAGCATGTTATAAACAAAGTTTGAGCCATTCCTTCCTGCAAGGAAGGATCAGTTTTCATCACTGCTCAGGAAGCAGCTGTGTCAGTAGACTCTCACATTCCTTTAGAGAGAGAGAGGTGTAGTGAAGGGGAAAGGGAGGGTAGGGGAGCTAAGGGAGAAAAAGAAATAGAAAAACAAGAAGGAATAAAGGGATGGAGAAGGGATAGCTGAGAAAAAGGCAAGCATGGTGAGGAAGGGAGAGACTGGCGCGCGCCAAGTTGTCAGACACGCTAAGGTCTGGAGGGAAAACACCTATACTAACACCGCCCCTCTCATACAACACACCCACACAACGTTAACAAATAAACAATATATTTATTCAATACAATACGCTGTCGCTCATGCACACACCACCATCCTGCACGATAGACCCTCCCAACATCAACAGTACACACAACACAAAATATCCAATCAACAAGCACAAGCATACATCAAATCCAGGCTGCCAAGTGACCACCCACTGGTGATCAACAGGTCGCACGACACCTTGAATCACAATAATGGCCACTAAAATTTGTTAGGATGCACAAAAAACTTCCACCAAACGACCCCCACAAACCATATGAGGCATCAACTTATTGTCTCAGATGCATGTCCAGGTGAAAAACTAGGCACACTGAAGCTTGTGGGACGCACAATTTAGATCAGTTAATCTGTTTTCGCCCACCACACCGTTGATGACGGAGTAACGTGGACAAAGCGACGACGATGCAGAAGACGATGAACACGCCAATGGGTTAGAGAGTAAAAAAACAAACAAACAAACACCAAAAAAACATAAGTATTTGAAGGTTATGCTGTAGAAACCCGCAATCACAGCCTAAGACACCAGACGACTAACGCCATGGAATCAGCTGCCCAAAGATGTGGTTGTACCAGTCAGGATGAGTCTGCACCACCACCAACTATGGGCGCGCGCTTCCCAGCACGCCCACAACTGCGGCAGGGCTGCAAGCCTGGGTCGACCTGGGTCGGCCCCGCCTGGGTCGGCCTGGGTCGGCCCCGCCTGGGTCGGCCTGGGTCAGCTCCGCCTGGGTCGGCCCCTCAGGCCGTCACATCAGCCCAGACGTCTGGTCAACACCCGGTTGCTGCCCATCCCCACTGGAAACGGTGGCACTAGCGGAAACGACACACCCGAGAACCTTGGACAAAACACCAACGTAGGAAGGCGCCACACACTGACTACACCCCCAACACATACATTTACGTGGCGTCACCAGAATCGCACCTTGATCTGAATTGTGACCAACTTTTACATAGAACAGAGTGTGTGTGTGTGTGTGTGTGTGTGTGTGTGTGTGTGTGTGTGTGTGTGTGTGTGTGTGTGTGTGTGGTGTGTGTGTGTGTGTGTGTGTGTGTGTGTGTGTGTGTGGGGCGCGCGTGTGTGTGCAGGTTTGTGCATGTGAGGTGGGAATGTTTCCGGGACATTCTCTTATTTTTGTCCAAATGCTCCAAATTTTGCACATCTCGGTCTTTGAAAAAAAAATTGAGAAAACCCAGCTCTGATATTTCTCTTCCCAGAATAAATTTTATTTTCCTGAAGATTCGGTTGCACTTCAGTTTCTATTATGATTTTTGTCACAATAATTACAAATTCTAGAATTACGTAGTTCAGTACGAGCTGCAAGCAAACTGAGCGTGGAGTTCACAGCTGTCAAGAGCTTTCTTATTACACGGCATCACAAATGGAAGATAAACTAAAATTTTGTGTTCTGGATATTCAGGACAGCACACGTTAATTTTACAAGCATTGGAAAAAGAGTAACAAAATATTTTGCCACGATTCTACTGCAGCTTGTTTTGGACAGTGGCTGTTAAGACCATTTTGTAATCTCATGTGCAGCGTCAATACACGCCTGCAAAAAAATATCAATCTTTCGAAAGTGCAAGGTTCAATTTACAGCTATTCACAAGTTAAACACCGATTATTAGTCTAACTACTCACACACCACACACACCACACACACACACACACACACACACACACACACACAACACACACACACACACACACACACACACACACACACACACACACACACATTCACACTCACACACACACACACACACACACACACACACACACACACACACACATACACACACACACACACACACACACACATGGGCGTGCGTGCAGCGTGCACACTAAAATGTTCGCCAATAACTTCTTGAAATCTGCCATTTACATAAAATCGCAAGGCAAACAGTATCTGTATTAAGGGTGGAAGGCAGTCTCGTCTGTAGAATAAAAATCACTGATGACAGTACAAGGGTGGTTGGGATGGGGCTAGGTGGCACAGAGAGAGAGACAGACAGAAGAGAGAGAGAGAGAGAGAGAGAGAGAGAGAGAGAGAGAGAGAGAGAGAGAGAGAGAGAGAGAGAGAGAGAGAGAGAGAGAGAGAGAAATGTAGGAATTTTACCGTCACAAACTTCTCACACGCACACGCGTGATGTGATCACAAAAAAAAATTGACGTGTTCTCAGAAAAAAAAATTGTCGAATAAAATGAGTTCATGGAACGCGGTCAGCCTTCTCTTCTTTTTCTGTGAAGCTCGTGGCTCACACACACCTTAAGTATACGCACATCCTCCACACAAACAGTCTGGGTGCTGATAAAGCTGAGCGGCTGTGCTGTCAGCGTAGCGACGAACAGAGTTAGTGGTGGGGGTAGCACTACTAAAGTTATGAACTTATTTACGAACAAAAATCTCTCTACGTAGTCGTCATGAAACGCAGTTTTCACTGCTAGGAACTTTTTTTTCGCTACGAACTAGTTCATATCTGCTACGAACGCCACATGAAACCGGCCCCGGAAATGTATGTCTATAAAGGGAAGGAAATTATACGCTGCCTTCGTGGACTTTAAAATGGCCTTTGATTCTGTTCGTCATGACAAACTTTTAGAATGCATCAGAAACCAGGGGTCAAAGGGATTTTTTTTTTGCTTCTTTGTCTGCTATGTATAATTCATTTTGGTCATGTATACGGGTAAACAATGAACTGTCTGAATGTGTCCTTTTTGTAAATCAAAAACTGAAAATGAGGCCCATTTTTGAAGGAGTGCGTTATGTATAATGACTTAAGAGAGAAGTGTCTAAGTGGTCATGTCAAAACTCCAATGCATAAGCTTCTTGAATCAGAAAACAGTGATCTAAGACACAATCTTTCTAAGTATGTTTTTCATGCAGGTAATAGAAGGCAGAAAATGATAGGGTAATTATATAATCACTTTACTTGTGTACTTTTCAAACTGCAATGTTTATGGAAATTGGTAATTATCAAACAGTGCAGGTTTTTGTTTTCTCTTTTTTTAATGGTGGTAATTGTTTTCATCTTCTCCATATTTGATAAGTCCATGACTTGTTTATGTTTTGCATGTCCTGCACATGTACTGTGCTCAGTGCCGACTATTCCCCAGTCCCCGTGCCCGTCCCCTGTATTGTGGCCCAAGGCCAATGTATAGTAAACAGGTTCTGAGTTCTCTCTCTCTCTCTCTCTCTCTCTCTCTCCTCTCTCTCTCCTCTCTCTCTCTCTCTCCTCTCTCTCCTCTCTCTCTCTCTCTCTCTCTCAAACGCACACACACACACACACACACACACACACACACACACACACACACACACACACACACACACACACACACTGCACATGCACGCGCGCGCCACACACACGCACATACCACACACACACACACACACACACACACACACACCACACACACACACACACACACACACACACACACACACACACACACACAACACACACACATACACGCGCGCGCACGCACACACACACACACACACGCACGCACGCACGCACGCACGCACGCACGCACGCACGCACCACACACACACACACACACACACACACACACACACACACACCCTCCTCAATTGTGTCACTGTGGCGACATCTGGCGGACATGTGATAGTCGGAGAGATGAAGGACGTGTGATGGATGACCGGTGTTACATGGTGGGTTGCTCTCCTGTTAGGAATGCCCGCCTGGACTCTCTCTCTCTGTCTGTCTGTCTGTCTGTCTGTCTCTCTCTCTCTCTCTCTCTCTCTCTCTCCTCTCTCTCTCTCTCTCTCTCTCTCTCTCTCTCTCTCTCTCTCTTTCTTTTCTATATTATAAAAAGTCAAACTCATGCATAATGATATGTGGGGCGCAGAAACATACCTTTCCAATAGCATTAAAGAAAGCAAGTATAGTACCTGTTCCCAAAACAAACGAACTCACGGATATTAACAATTATAGATCCATATCCCGTCCATCACTATTCTCCAATCTTATCGAAAAACACCGACAAGAAAAAAATCTTTGGTTACATGGAAAAACACACAAATAGACCCAGCTTTTGCGATGTGGTTTACGACTCGGACATTCCTGTCATACAGCTTTAGCACATTTGTTGGGCACCTGCCTGCCTGCTGTAAACAACTCTCTGACAGTCAGAGTGTTATTCCTTGACCTTGAAAGAGCTTTTGATCTGCTTAACCATGACAGTTCGTGAGAGAAGAGAAAAGAAAAGTATATACCTAAAATCCACATACAACTTTTTTGAGTCTTATCTTGAAGACAGATACCGTCGAGTCCTATTCAATTGATAGAATTCTGCCATAAGGGTAGCCAAGAAAGGAGTACCACAAGGTTATAATTTAGCTCTCCAGCCCTCCTGTTGTATGTTCATTACTAACTTACCATTACCCTTTTCAAATAGCAACGTATTATTGGAATTGTCATCTGATGATGGTATTACATTAACAATACTAAGTCTCATGGAAGCAGAAAACTGACGCAATGCTCTTACATCCACACGAAGGTCTGTCCACAGCTAGGTTTTTCTCCATTAACGTTATATATCGAAGGGCGTCAAATCAATCAACTCAGGCAACATGGATTCATAGGACTAGTGGTAGACGACCAACTGCAGCGGGAGAGTCATATTACATTTGCAAAATTATCCCCACTTGTTTGTTTATAGAATTATCTTTGAGAAATAATCATGGTAAAGAAAAAAAAACTCTCTTCATTCATATTAGTTCATGTAAATATTCTACAATCCCCACATACGATCTCATATTAATATTCTTCCACTGTATGGAAGGGCCGGTTTGGTGCACATCTGAACAGATTGGACTCCCAGTAGTGGAGAGCAGCTAGACTTGTTTTACGTTGTCTGCATCTGTTGACGGGCCAAAAGATGGAACAGAGGACACATCTCTATCCTGCCTCTCTCACATCTCTATCCTGCCTCTATCACATCTCTGTCCTGCCTCTATCACATTCTCTATCCTGCCTCTATCACATCTCTATCCTGCCTCTATCACATCTCTATCCTGCCTCTATCACATCTCTATCCTGCCTCTATCACATCTCTATCCTGCCTCTATCGAACATCTGTGCTCAAGCGAAGGTACACCGATGCACACGGTTTTCAACAATGAATTCCCATCATATTTGTCTGAACTATTGACAAAATCCTGAGGAACACTTTGTCGAGCCAGCGGTCGTTGTTATCAAAACCCAGAATTGATATCTCCAAGGCGAGTTGGTCATTCCCAGGAGTATTCTGAGGAACTGCTTCCTTGTAATCCTCGTAGCAATGACTACACCCTCCTCTCTCAATTACTGTAAACCTCGTAGCAATGACCACGCTCTCCTCTCTCAAGCACTGTAAACCTCGTAGCAATGACTACACTCTCCTCTCTTAAGGACTGTAAACCTCGTAGCAATGACTACACTCTCCTCTCTCAAGGACTGTAAACCTCGTAGCAATGACCACGCTGTCCTCTCTCAAGCACTGTAAACCTCGTAGCAATGACTACACTCTCCTCTCTCAAGGACTGTAAACCTCGTAGCAATGACTACACTCTCCTCTCTCAAGGACTGTAAACCTCATACTAATGACTACGTTCTCCTCTCTCAAGGACTGTATTTTCACATGGTTGGTTTTGTGAACTTCCATAACGAAAAGTGTATGTGTAGACGTCTCATCCTTAAGCGCATATGTGTGTATTCGTGCGTCCGCGCGCGCGCGCGCGCGTTTATCTCTCTCCTCTCTCTCTCTCTCTCTCCTCTCTCTCTCTCTCTCTCTCTCTCTCTCTCTCTCTCTCTCTCTCTCTCTCTCTCTCTCTCTCTCTCTGTATACACACACACACACACACACACACACACACACACACACACACACACACACACACACACACACACACACACACACACACACACACAATAATATATATATATATATATATATATATATATATATATATATACATATATATATATATATATATATATGTGTGTGTGTGTGTGTGTGTGTGTGTGTGTGTGTGTGTGTGTGTGTGTGTGTGTGTGTGTGTGTGTGTGTGAGTGTGAGTAAGTGTGTGTGTATGTATATTTGTTTGTGTATCTGTGCATGTGTGAGGGAGAGAGAGAGAAAGAGAGAGAGAGAGAGAGAGAGAGAGAGAGACAGAGAGAGAGAGAGAGGAGAGAAAAGAGAGAGAGAGAGAGAAGAGAGAGAGAGAGAGAGAGAGAGAGAGAGAGAGAGAGAGAGAGAGACAGACAGACAGACAGACAGACAGACAGACAGACAATTCTTCTTTCTTCTTCTCCTTCTTCTTCTTCTCTCACTTTATTCTTTTTCATTGGTAGCCAACATAACTTGCGTGCTGGACAATATTCTTCCTGTTGTTGTTGGAAATTCTTTGGTGTTCATTTTCCTTTTCGTTTTTACAGACGCCATGTAAGGTTTCGTTACATCTGACTATGTTACGTCATTGTTGTTGTTGTTGTTGTTGTTTATTGTTGAATTTTCCTTCTTGTTTTTTGCTTTTCCTTTACTTATTGCTTTGTTTTCATCGCTTATTGTACTGAGGAAAGGAGAGTATTCTTATTGTACTGAGGAAAGGAGAGTTTCTTATTGTACTGAGAAAGGAGAGTTTTCTTATTGTACTGAGGAAAGGAGATTTCTTATTGTACTGAGGAAAGAGAGTTTCTTATTGTACTGAGGAAAGGAGAGTTTCTTATTGTACTGAGGAAAGGAGAGTTTCTTTCTCGACAATAGATTTTGTTGTTACTGTGGTTATTGTAGTCGTTGCTGTTTTTGTTGTTGCTCTTGTTGTTGTTGTTGTTTGTTGTTGTTGTTTCCAACCAATAATGAACACTAGCCTAACCGGAAGATGCCCCTGATTGATTTATAGAACTGCCAGATTAACACACGGTTAGTCATTCTGTTGTTTAAAACGAAACTGACCATATTCTCTGACAGAAACAAACTGTCTTTCACTGACAAATTCTCTTTGTGGGTTTGGAAAAGGGTACTGCTGTTGAAAACCCTATTAGATTCCTCTTCTTGGCAGTGTAATTGGCACGGCAGTGTTAATAGCTGGTTGGTTACACTGGGGTGTAATTGGCACGGCTGTGTTTATAGCTGGTTGGTTACACTGGGTTGTAATTGGCACGGCAGTGTTTATAGCTGGTTGGTTACACTGGGTTGTAATTGGTACGGCAGTGTTTATAGCTGGTTGGTTACACTGGGTTGTAATTGGCACGGCAGTGTTTATAGCTGGTTAGTTACACTGGGTTGTAATTGGCACGGCAGTGTTTATAGCTGGTTGGTTACACTGGGTTGTAATTGGCACGGCAGTGTTTATAGCTGGTTGGTTACACTGGGGTGTAATTGGCACGGCAGTGTTTATAGCTGGTTGGTTACACTGGGTGGGTGTGGCAGTGTTTATAGCTGGTTGGTTACACTGGGTTGATGGCAGTGTTTATAGCTGGTTGGTTACACTGGTTGATTTTGTGGCAGTGTTTATAGCTGGTTGGTTACACTGGTTGATGGCAGTGTTTATAGCTGATTGGTTACACTGGGGTGTAATTGGCACGGCAGTGTTTATAGCTGGTTGGTTACACTGGTTGATGTTGTGGCAGTGTTTATAGCTGGTTGGTTACACTGGGTTGATGGCAGTGTTCATAGCTGGTTGGTTACACTGGGTTGATGGCAGTGTTTATAGCTGGCTGGTTACACGGGTGAATGTTGTGGCAGTGTTTATAGCTGGTTGGTTTCACTGGGGTGGATGTTGTGGCAGTGTTTATAGCTGGTTGGTTACACTGGGTTGATGTTGATGGCAGTGTTTATAGCTGGTTGGTTACACTGGGGTGGATGTTGTGGCAGTGTTTATAGCTGGCTGGTTACACTGGGTGGATGTTGTGGGCTAGAGAGTGGAAGAAAGGAAAAAGGATTTAGTGGAAAGAAAAGAGGGTCTAGTGGAGAAAGGCGGGTGCAGGGGGAGGGTCTAGTGGAGAAAGGCGGGTGCAGGGGAGGGTCTAGTGGAGAAAGGCGGGTGCAGGGGAGGGTCTAGTGGAAAAGGCGGGTGCAGGGGGAGGGTCTAGTGGAGAAAGGCGGGTGCAGGGGAGGGTCTAGTGGAGAAAGGCGGGTGCAGGGGGAGGGTCTAGTGGAAAAGGCGGGTGCAGGGGGGGTCAAGTGGAGAAAGGCGGGTGCAGGGGGAGGGTCTAGTGGAGAAAGGCGGGTGCAGGGGGAGGGTCTAGTGGAGAAAGGCGGGTGCAGGGGGAGGTCAAGTGGAGAAAGGCGGGTGCAGGGGGAGGTCTAGTGGAGAAAGGCGGGTGCAGGGGGAGGGTCAAGTGGAGAAAGGCGGGTGCAGGGGAAGGGTCTAGTGGAGAAAGGCGGGTGCAGGGGAAGGGTCTAGTGGAGAAAGGCGGGTGCAGGGGAGGGTCTAGTGGAGAAAGGCGGGTGCAGGGGGAGGGTCTAGTGGAGAAAGGCGGGTGCAGGGGGAGGGTCTAGTGGAGAAAGGCGTGTGCAGGGGGAGGGTCTAGTGGAGAAAGGCGGGTGCAGGGGGAGGGTCTAGTGGAGAAAGGCGGGTGCAGGGGGGGGTCTAGTGGAGAAAGGCGGGTGCAGGGGAGGGTCTAGTGGAGAAAGGCGGGTGCAGGGGGGGGTCTAGTGGAGAAAGGCGGGTGCAGGGGGGGGTCTAGTGGAGAAAGGCGGTGCAGGGGAGGGTCTAGTGGAGAAAGGCGGGTGCAGGGGGAGGGTCTAGTGGAGAAAGGCGGGTGCAGGGGAGGGTCTAGTGGAGAAAGGCGGGTGCAGGGGGGGGGGTCTAGTGGAGAAAGGCGGGTGCAGGGGGAGGGTCTAGTGGAGAAAGGCGGGTGCAGGGGAGGTCTAGTGGAGAAAGGCGGGTGCAGGGGAGGGTCTAGTGGAGAAAGGCGGGTGCAGGGGAGGTCTAGTGGAGAAGGCGGGTGGATTAGAAAGGCGGGTGGATTCGCGGTTTACGGGGACTGTTGGTGCAACATATGATGAGAAAAAAAATGTGGGTCAGAATCTGTGTGTGTGTGTGTGTGTGTGTGTGTGTGTGTGTGTGTGTGTGTGTGTGTGTGTGTGTGTGTGTGTGTGTGTGTGTGTGTGTGTGTGTGAGGAGAGAGAGAGAGAGAGAGAGAGAGAGAGAGAGAGAGATAGCGTGTGTGCTTTTAGGTTAGGGAGAGAGAGAAAGAGAGAGAGAGAATGAGTGAGAGAGCTTCCAGGTTAGAGAGAGAGAGAGCTTTCAGGTGAGAGAG
>CM031623.1:24137-26637 GCA_018398815.1 Conus ventricosus | reverse complement strand
TGTTCTTTTCGATTCTTATTCGGAAAAAGAAAGTTTGTCATTTGAGATGTTTCACTTCAGGGTCTCGGAGTCAAATGGATAGAGCAACAGACTGTGGACCTCATTGCTGTGAGTTGAACATAGGTGGAATCGAAGTTTCTTCTTCTTCTTCTTCTTCCTCTTCTTCTTCTTCTTCTTCTCTTCTCTTCTTCTTCTTCTCTTCTTCTTCTTCTTCCTTCTTCTTCTTCTTCTTCTTCTTTTCTTCTTTGTCGTCGTCGTCGTCGTCGTCGTCGTCGTCGTCGTCGTCTTCTTCTTCTTCTTCTTCTTCTTCTTCTCTTCCCTTTTTCCCTTTTTCTTCTTCTTCTTCTTCTTCTTCCTTCTTCTTCTTCTTCTTCTTCTTCTTCCACACAGCATTATCACGAATGTGTGACTCATGGCTTTCAAATATGAACCAATCACAAATGACAGGGGTTGTCTTTCTTGACTTCAAAAAAACGTTTGATCTTGTTGATCATTCCATTCTTCTAAAGAAACTATCTGTCTACTTGAACCATACCCCGACAATCTCATTATTCCAATCATACTTGAACGATAGGACTCAGTATGTGGCGCTTAATGGCAAAACCTCCACTTCAGACTTTGTCAGACATGGAGTCCCACAGGGCTCTGTACTAGGCCCCTACTATTCTGCATCTTCATCAATGATTTACCATTGTCCGTATCAGATGAAAAGGTCACGACAGATTTATTTGCTGATGACTCGTCGCTCCAAACGAATGGTAGTGATCTACAGACAATAGAAACTTCTCTCCAGGAAAGTCTACACGACGTGTCAGACTGGTGTCATTCAAACTCAATGGTCATACACCCAGCCAAAACCAAATCTATGATTATAGCTACCCGCCAAAAACACCAGTTGACTCCTCTGTGCCTAAAACTTCAGTTGAATGGCACTTCTATCGAGCAGGTAGACGAGCATCGTGTTTTAGGGTTAACGATAGATAAAGAATTGAAATGGCAATCTCATCTAAATAACGTATGCAAGGTAGTCTCAAAACACCTTTCCTGTTATCTCAATTAAAGCACTACGTCAACAATAATGTGCTTAAACTTTTCTTCAATGCACACATAATGTCACGTATAAATTACGCCTCAACAGTGTGGGACGGCAGTAGTGACGTCCACAAAAAAAGGCTGAATTCTCTCCATAGACGTGCAGCAAAGCTACTCCATCCAGCTGTATCTCTAACAACAGACGAAAAACTAAAAGCGCTGAACATACTTCCTCTGAATAGGCAATTGGAATTCAACAAGGCATCATTTATGTTTACAATCTTGACAGATACTATGCCATGTTATATCAATGCCCTTTTTACAAGATCGAACAGCTTTTCTGGCTCGACGAAATTCCTTCTTCCCTACCCACGCATTGATCTATACAAAACAAGCTAGCTTACTATGGACCATATGTCTGGAACTCACTTCCACCGAATCTACAAAACATGAATACTTTAAAGCCTTTCAAGGAACATTTGCATAAACATTTTATGTCTCAGTAGTTAAATTATTCGATTACAATGATTAGCGTCCATTCGCTAAGTCTCTGTGAACCATACTTTGAATAATCGTCTCAACATAAAACCTACTCCGTTAAAATCGCTCATCCCCACTCCCAACTCTGTCTACCATCCTTTTCTCCCCCCCCCCCCCCCCCCCACCCCCCCCCCCCCCCCCCCCCCCCCCCCCCCCCCCCCCCCCCCCCCCCCACCCCCCCCCCCCCCTACCTCCATTCTGTCTTCCCCACCCTCCTCTGACCTCTCTCTCTCTGTAGTTTTTGTTTGTTTGTTTACTTGTAAGTTTCCTTTTGTTTTACCATCCCCCATCTCATAGTGCTTTTATGAGCATTTGCTTATCATTGTAGAATTAGATTATCATGTTGCTATGTTGAATTGTCTGTATGAATGATATGTGCTGAAATAATGTATGCATGACAAGGACAGATTGTAAGACTAGGCTTTGGCCTAAAATCTTCATCCTTGGGTATTAAAGATCAATCAATCAATCAATCTTCTTCTTCTTCTTCTTCTTTTCTTCTTCTTCTTCTTCTTCTTCTTCTTCTTCTTCTTCTTCTCTTGTCTTCTTCACATCATTATTATCCCTCTTCTTCTTCTTTTTCTTCTTCTTCTTCTTTTCTTCTTCTTCTTCTTCTTCTTCTCTTCTTCTTCTTCTTCTTCTTCTTTTTCTCTTCTTCGTCGTCGTCTTCGTCTTCGTCTCTTCTTCTTCTTCTTCTTCTTCTTCTTCTTCTTCTTCTCTTCGTCGTCGTCGTCGTCGTCGTCGTCGTCGTCGTCGTCGTCGTCTTCTTCTTCTTTTCTTCTTCTCTGGAAGACTTGCTGTCCACCCAGCAGAAAATGGAGACATGATTCAGTTCGGGGAATGATAAATCGGCAGCAGAAAAAAGCTGTGCTGTCCCGAATCCCATAGCGCCGTCCCCTGAACATAGGGGACTGTCCATACTGGTCCT
>CM031622.1:62660578-62668078 GCA_018398815.1 Conus ventricosus | reverse complement strand
ATCACATCACATCACATCACATCGAGACTTCTCCTACATTTCCCCCCCAACCCAACCTCTCGCCCCCCTTCTCTCCCCTTTTCCCCCTTTCTCCCCTTTTTCCTTCTTTTTTTTCCCCCCCCGCTTTTTTCCTTTCCTTTTTTTTCCCTCCCCCCCCCTTTCCCTCTCCCCCCCCCCCTTTCCCTTTTTTCCCTCTCTCTCCCTCCCCCTTCTTTTTCTCCCCCGGGGGGTTTTTTTTTTTGGGGGGTTTTTTTGGGTTTTTTTTTTTTTTTTTTTTTTTTCCCCCCTTTTTCCCCTTTTTTTTTTTCCCCCCCCAAACCCCCCCCCTTTTTTCCCCCCCCCCCCCCCCCCCCCCCCCCCCCCCCCCCCCCCCCCCTTTTTTTTTTTTGGGGGGGGGGTTTTTTTTTTTCCCCCCCCACCCCCACCCCCCCAAAAAAAAAACCCCCCCCCTCCCTCCCCCCCCCCAAACCCCCCCCCAAACCCCCCCCCAAACCCAACCCCCCCAAAAAAAAAACCCCCCCCCAAAAAACCCCCCCCCCCCAAAAAAAACCCCAGGGGGAAGGGAACCCCCCACCACCCAAAAAACCCCCCCACCCCCCCCCAAAAAAAATTTTTCCCCCCCCCCCCTTAAAAAAAAAAAAAAGGGGGGGGGGGGTTTTTTTTTTAAAAATTTTCCCTTTTTTCCCCCCCCCCTTTTTTCCCCCAAAAAAATTTTTAAAAATTTTTTTTTAAAAAATTTTAAACAACCAAAATTTTTTTTTTTTTAAAGGGGGGGGTTTTTTTTTTTTTAAATTTAAAAAAAAGGGGTTTTTTTTTCCCTTTTTTAAATCAAAAAAAATTTCAAATTTTTTAAAATTGGGCAAAAATTCCTTTTTTTTTTTTGGGGGTTTTGGAGGGGTTTTTTTTTTCCCGGTTTTTGGGGGGGAAAAAAAAAAACCCTTTTTTAAAAAAAAAAATTTTTTTTTTTTTTTTTAAAAAAATTTTTTTTTGGATAATTTTGGGGGCCCCCCCTTTTTTTTGGGGGGGGGGGTTTTTTCCATTTCCCCACCCGGGGTTTTTTTAAAAGGGAAAAAAAAAATTTTTTTTTCCCCCCTTTTTTTTTTTTTTGGAGAAAAATTAAAAAACCCCCCCCCCCAAAAAAAAGGGCCCCCTTTTTTTTTTCCCAAAAAGGGGGGGGGGGGGGAAAAATTTTAACCCCAAAAAATTTTTTTTGGGGGGCCCCCAAAATTTTTTTTTTTTTTTTTTTTAAAAAAAAAAAGGGGGGGGGGGGGAAAGGGGGGGCCCGGCCCCCCCCCCCAAGGGGGAAAAAACCCTTTTAATTAAAAAACCCCCCCCAAAAACCCCCCAAACCCCTGGGGGGGGGGGGGGGGGGGCCCCCTGGGGGGGCCCGGGGGTTCAGGGGGGCCCCCCCCCGGGGGGGGAAAATTTCCCCGGGGGAAAAAAAAGGGGGGGGGGGGGGGGGGGGGAAAAAAAAGGGGAAGGGGGAAAGGAGGGAAAAGGGGGGGGGGGGGAAAAAGGGGGGGGGAAAATAAAAAGGGGGGGGGGGGAAAAGGGGGGGGGGGGGGAAAGGGGGAGGGGGGGGAAGAGGGGGAAAAGAGAGGGAGGGGGGGGGGGAAAAAAAAAAGGGGGGGGAGAAAAAAGGAGAGGGAAGGGGGGGGGGGGAGAGGGGGGGAAAAAAAGGGGGAAAAGTTTTTAAAAAAGGGAAAAAAAAGGGGGGGGGGGGGAAAAAAAAAAAAAAAATTTTTTAAAAAATTTTTAAAAAAAAATTTTTTTTGGGGGGTTTTTTTTTTTTTTTTCCCCTTTTTTGGGGGGGGGGGGGGGGGGGTTTTTTGGTGTGTGTGTGTGTGGGGGGGGGAGGGGGGGGGGGGGGGGGGAGGGGGGGGGGTTTTTTTTGGGGGGAAAAGGGAAAAGGAGGGGGGAAAAAAAAAAAAAAAAAAAAAAAAATTTTTTTTTTGGGGGGGGGGGGTTTTTTTTTTAAATTTTTTTTTTTTTTGGGGGGGGGGTTTTGGGGGTTTTTTTTGGGGGGGGGTTGGGGGTTTTTTTTTTTGGGGTGAGGGGGGGGGGGGGGGGGGTGGGGGGGGGGGGAGGGGGGGGGGGGGGGAAAAAAAAAAAAAGGGGGGGGAAAGGGGGGAAAAAAAAAAAAAAAAAGGGGGGGAAAACCCCCGGGGAAAATTTTTTCCACTTTTTAATTTTTTTGGGTTGGTATCCCCCCCCAAAAAAATTTGAAACCCCGGGTTTAAAGGGGGGGGGGGGGTTTTTTTTTTTTTAAAAAAAATTTTTCCTTTTTTTTTTTCCCCCAAAGGGGGAAAAAAAAATTTTTTTTTGGGGGGTTTAAAAAATTTTTTTCCCAAAGAAAAAAAAAGGGAAAAAAAAAAACCCCAAAAAAAAACCCAAAACCAAAACCCCCCAAAAAACCCCCCCCCCCCAAACCCCCCAAAAAAACCCCCCCCAACAACACAAAACCAAAAAACCCCAAAAAAAAAACCCCCCCCACAAACCCCCCCCCCCCCCCCCAAAAAAAAAAAAACCCCCCCAAAAACCCAAAAAAACCCCCGGAAAACCCCCTTGCCCCCAAAAACCTTTTTCCCCGGGGCCCCGGGTTTTCCCCCCCAAAAAATTTTGGGTTTTTAAATTAATTGAAAAAAAAAAAAGGGGGGAAAAAAAAAATTTTTTTTAAACCCTTTTTTTTAAAAAATTTTTAAAAAAAAAAAAAAAAAAAAATTTTTATAAGTTTTTTCCCTTTTTTTCCCCCTTTTAAAAAAACCCCCCTTTTTTAAAAAATTTTTTTAAAAAAACCCCCCCTTTTTCCCCCCGGGAAATTTTAAAAGAAATTTTTTTTAATTTTTTCCCCTTTTTAAAAATTTTTTTAAAAAAAAAAAAAATTTTTTAAAAAATTTTTTTCCCCCCCCCAAAACCCTTAAAAATTTTAAAAAAATTTTTGAAAAAAAAAATTTCCCCCCCTTTTCCCCCCCTTTAAAAAAAAAAAAAAATTTTAAAATTTTGGGTTTTTTTTTGGGGGAAAAAGGGAAAAACCCCCCCAAAAAAAAAAAAAAAATTTTTTTTTTTCCCCCCTTTTTCCCCCAAAAAAAAAGGGGGGGGAAAAAAAAAATTTTTCCCCCTTTTTTTTTTGGGTTGGGGGGGCCCCCTTTTTTTTTTTTTTCCCCCTTTTTTCCTTTTTTTGGGCCCCCCCGGGGGGGGGTTTTTTTTTTGGTCTTTTTTTCCCCCCCCCCTTTTTTTTTTTTTTCCCCCCCCTTTTGGTTTCCCCTTTTTTTTAACCCCTCTTTTTTTAAAAAAATTTTGCATTTTTTCCCCCCCCCCCCCCCCCCCCCCCCCCCCCAACCCCCCCCCCCCCCCCCCCCCCCCCCCCCCCCCCCCCCCCCCCCCCCCGCCCCAAAAAACCCCCCCCAAAAAATTTTCCCCGGGAAAAGGGGGGGGGGGGGGGGGGGGGGGGGGGGGGGGGGGGGGGGGGGGGGGAAGGGGGGGGGGGGGAAAAAAGGGAGGAAAAATGGGGGGGGGGGGTGGGGGGAAAAAAAAGGAAAGGAAACCCCCAAAAGGGGAAAAAAGGGGGGGAAAAAAGGGGGGAAAAAAAAAAAAAGGGGGGGGGGGGGGGGAAGGGGTTTTTCCCCCTTTTCCTTTTTGGGGGGGGGCCCCCAAACCACCCCCCCCCGGACCCCCCCCCCCGGGGTTGGCAAGGGCCCCCCGGGGCCCCGGGGGGGCCCCCAAAAAAAAAAATTTTTTCCCCCCCCCCCCGGGGGGGGGGCTTTGGAAGGTTTTTGGGGCCCCCCCGGGGCCCTTTTTTTCCCCTTTTTTTCTTTTTTTTTTTTTTCTTTTTTTTTCCCCTTTTTTCCCCTTTTTCCCTTCTCCCCCCCTTTTTCTCCCCCCCTTTTTTTTTTTCCCCCCCCCTCTTTTTTTTTTTCCCCCCCCCCCCCCCCCTTTTTTCTCTCCCCCCCCCCCCCCCCCTTTTCTCTCTCTCCCCTTCCCCTTCTCTTTTCTCTTTTTTTTTTCCCCCCCCCCCCTCCCCCCCTTTTTTTCCCCTTTCCCCCCTTTTCCCTTTTCCCCCCCCCTTTTTTTTTCCCCCCCCCCCCCCCCCCCCCCCCCCCCCCCCCCCCCTTTTTTTTTTTTTTTTTGGGTTTTTAAAAAAAATTTTTGGAAATTTGGGAATTTTCCCCTTTTTTTTTTTTTTTCCCCCCCCTTTTCTCCTCTCCTTTTTCCTCTTTTTTTTTTTTTTTTTTTAAAAAATTTCCCTTTTTTTCCCTTTTTTTCCCACCCCCCCTTTTTTTTTTTTTTTTTTTTTAAAATTTTTTTTTTTTTTTTTTTTTTTTTTTTGGGGGGGGTGTGTGTGTGTGGTGTGTTTTTTTTTTCCCTTTTCCCCCGGTTCCTTTTAAAAATTTTCCCCTTTTTAAAAAAAAATTTTTTTTAAAAAAGGGGGGTTAAAAAAAAAAAAAACCCCGGGCCCAAAAAAAAAAAAAAAACCCCCCGGGGTTTTAAAACCCCCCCTTTTTTAAATGGGTTGGGACTTGTAAAATTTAATAAGTGACTTTTTTCCCTCTCTTTTTAAAATTTGTTTTCGTTTTGAAGTGTTGATTCTTTGCATTTTTTGTCTTCCCGTTTTTCTTCTTTTTTTCCCCCTCCTTCTATCCCCCTTTTTTTTAAATTTTTCTTAAAAAATTTCTTCCTTTTGAGTGACTGTATATTTTCCTTTTTTAAAAAAAGTTTCCATCAAAGGGCCATCTGATCGAGGGGGCTTCTGAAAATAATTCTGTGGGAAAATTTTTTTTTTTCTCAAACTTTTTTGGGTTTCCCAAAGTTTTTCAAAAAAGTGTGGAAACCCCAAAACCCCTTTTCCCTCCCTTTTTTGTGATCTTTTTGTGTTCCCCTTTACATACAAACCCCAACTTTGTTTTTAACCCTGCAAAATCGTTTTCCCACTATCATCCTCGTGCACAAATACAAATGAGCAAGAAACCCCCCTCTGTATGGCCATACAAAAAAGGACTTCGAAACTGTCACCCTTTAAAATCCAACATCAGTTAAAAAGACATCAATATTTTCAACATGATTTGGGGCCCCTGGTAAACCCTTTTTTATTTTAAAGGGGGCTCTGAATCCAGATTAACTAAAACACATTTTCCCACAATGATTTTGCAAAACCCGGATATAACGTAAACCCAAAAAAACCTGCACAAACGAAAGAGAGGGGCCTTATCTTTATCAGCGAAACCCTTAGCTTAAACGACTTTACACCTAGAACGTAAAAAAGGGGTAGAAAGGTTTTGGATGAAGTTAAGCCCCGAAAAGAAACCCCCCCTTTTTGGGTTTGGGGCTGCTACAGGAAAACCCCTCGGGAAAAAGAAAATGGGTCGACAAAATTTTTTCCCCATGATGGATGAAATCCACTAGAATCCAAGGAAAAATTTTTTTTACTCGGAGACTTTAACACAGACCTTCGAAAGCGCAAAACAATGGACGGGAAGCATTCAATCTTTTTAAACCCGCATAAAATCACGAATCCCCCAACGAAAAACCCCACCCAAACTTAAGACCTTAAAGGGCCAAATTTAAGTTTTAGATAAAACTCACAAAACAGAAGCCTTTTGTCCCTGTTCTAAAAATGTATGATCATTACCCCATTTGGGGTTTTACATGGTCCAAAAAAAGGGGAATAAAAAATTTTCCCAAAACGGGGGCACAAGACCCAAAAAACCCCCCCGTTGCTTTTTAAACTTTAAAAACCAAGATTTTCTACCTGGGGCCGGGGGTTAAAACTCAAATCTCTCATCCGTTTAAACATAAAAATGATCCCGATTTGCTGGGAATTTTTTGGTCGAACAATTTTCAGAAAAATGAAAACCGCCCCCCCTTTAAAAAAGATTAGAGTACGGAAATAAACCCAAACCCGGGATTGGGACACTAAAGAGTTCAGGAAAGGGAGGGTTTTCTTAGAGATCTGCTTTTAAAAAACATGGCTATGAAGGGAAACTAGATATGAGAAAATGCCAAAAAATTTACAGGAAACGCAGAGAAAAAACGAAATACTTTTCGGGAATAATTTCAACAAATCAGAACCAAAATTGGAAAGGAGAGCCATTAACGAGCTTAAAAAACAATCAATCTTCTTCAAAATCAACTATAATTAAAAAAACAACTCGTCGAAAAATTAACACCCACTTTTGCACTAAGCCAATAAAAATTGGGCACGGGGTGAATTTTTCAAGATCAAACCCCACCTTCAAAAACTGAAACAAATTTCCTGATAAAAAAAATTTACTCTGAACTTTAAATTCCCCCAATAACAGTAATTTGAAGTCTAAACACTACCAAAAACCCCCAAAAAAAGTCAAGTACCTGGGGGTGGATGGCCTAGACGGGAAAAAATTTTCAAAAAAAGGGTCCGCAATTAAAAGATACTTTTTACATACTTTTTCAATCTAAATTTCGACAAAAATCATTTCCCCAATGTTTTAAAAAAAGGGGGAAAAGTCAATCCCAAAAACAAAGCAGGTGACAGCCAGACCCCACAAAAATACCGACCCAAACTCAATATTTTCCCCTTTTCCAAAACCCTTTTGGAAAAAAAAACATAAACAAAAAACACATTTCACCACCCCTTAAAAAAATTTCCCCTTGCTTCAAACCAAGACAGTGGGGTTTCCCACACAACCAATTTAAAGCCACACTGCACTTTTAACCCCCCGTTTATGGGCCGGGGTAAAAAGCATTAACAACAACAAAAATTGGGGGTCCTTTTTATTGAAAATTTCAAAAAAAGCATTTGGTGGTTTATTTGACCCCCCAAACCTTTTTCTTAAAAATTAAAATTTTTATTGGGTTTTTCCCCCGGAAAATCTTAAAGCTTTTTTAAATCAAATCCAAAAAAATAGGCAAAAAAAGGGAAAATTAAAACAACCCTTCTCTTCATTTTTAAACACTTTCCTATGGCGTCCCCCAAGGGGCCCATCTTGGGTCCCCTTTTTAATTTCCCCAAATTAAAATCAAAGATCTCCCCTACATTTTCACAACCAAAAAGTGAACTTTTTTTGGGGAAAAAACAACAATCCACAACAAACAAATTTTGTGTTTTCTGTTCTTTCACAACTTTCAAGAAAGTTTCGAATGATCTCGTGAAATGGACTGAACTAAATCACATGTCGCTTTACCCTCAAAAAAATAAAACCATGCTTATCACAACCAGGCAAAAAAGACAAAAATTTACTCTTAAGTTTTTCCTTAAAATCTTTAAAAAAGAACCCTTGAACAAGGTTACATGCCTCAAGTGCTAGGAATTTCAATTTTATAAAATATGAGTTGGGGAAGGTTTACATAAAACCCCACTAAAGCAAAAAAATTTTACAAAAAGTTTTAAAACCTTTCCCAAAATCAAAGCTTCCCCGACCTGCATTCACGCACGACTTTTCCAGTCTTTATTTCAATTTTTAAAAAACTTTGGAAACTACCTATGGGATGTGTAGCGCTAACACTCTCAAAACCCTTGTTTTTAAA
>CM031622.1:62645882-62650882 GCA_018398815.1 Conus ventricosus | reverse complement strand
TGTCTCTGCCTGCCCTGTCTGGTCTGTCTGCTTGTCTGTCTATTCATATCTTCTGGTCTCTGTCTCTGTCTGTCCTGTCTGTCTGTCTGTCCTGTCACTCCTTTCCCTCCCTCACTTCCCCCCATCTCATTCTGTGAAACAATACACGATTATTCAAGTTAAAACACAGTGACAGTGGTGTACCCCCCCCACCCCCCCCCCCCCGTAACAAAACGCTCCCACAAAGTCATTGTGTCCAAAACGTGTCACCACAGGCCGAGTGAGCGGGAGGAGGAGGGGCGGGGTGGGAGAGGGGGGGCAAACAGGATGAGGAATAGGGAGGGTGGAAGGTGGAAGGATGAGGGGAGAGAGGACTGGAGGAGCTGAAGTGGGGTGGTGGTGGGTGTACAGAACGTAAATAGTACGTAACAGAGCTGCTGAAACCTTCCATACTTGAAAGAAGAGAGCCTGTTCTTCGAATACTAGCCCAGCAGAAAAGCGAATGAGAACGAGGATGCATCCTGATCTGCCGTATCGTCACAAGTGGTGTTGAGATGCAATACCGTCTCGGAAGCTGCATTTCTTATCCTGGAAAGTGAAGAGTTGCTGCCAGAACTCACTACCACACCACTCATAGGCACCCGGAGCGCCCCTACGTTTGCGATGCTGGCAACTTGGAACCCGGGCCCCGCCGTTAGCTAACGAAGATCACACGGCATTTTCATCATTCCCTGATGCCCGGGCTGCAGCTGTCTCTTGGAGGCTGTAGTCCATGGGCTTGGCCAGGGCGCCAAAGGGCTCTACACTTGGCCTCCTCTCTTCTCTTCTTTCTTTTTGTCTTCTTGTTCCTCTTCTATATCTGTCGTCTGGACTGTCTCACTTTGTCTCTCTCTCTCTCTCTCTCTCTCTCTCTCTCCTCTCCAATCTCACTCTCTCTCACTCTCTCTCTCTCTCTCTCTCTAGTTCTTTTCTCTACTCTCTCAACACCCCTCCTCTCTCACTCTCTCTCTCTCTCTCTCTCATCTCTCTCTCTCTCTCTCATCTCTCTCTCACTCTCCTCTCGCTTCCTCTCTCTCTCTCTCTCTCTGTCACAACTCTCTCTCTTAACACACACTCTCCTCATTCTCCCTCACTCGCCCTCTCTCTTTCATTTCTCTCGTCCACTCACTCTTTCTCTCTACATTCTCTCACCTCTCGTCACTCCCCGGCCCCCCCCCCCCCCACCCCACCTCTACTCCTCTCTTTCCTCTCTCGTGTCGTGCCTTTTCCTAAGAATGTTGAAGGCATTTCTACAGCAAAGTATGCCGATAGTTCTCTCTCTCTCACTCTCTCTCTCCTCTCTCGTCCTCGCCGCTCCTCGCTCACTCTCCTCTCTCTCACTTCTCTCTCACTCACTCATCTCACGCTCTCTCTCAGGTACTGTGGGTATCACAAAAGTCTTCACCTGGAGGTTTCCTCACATCCTACACACGTTTCCTTTTTTTTTTTTTTTCATACAAAATTTAGACTTGCGATTCTTGGTTTCCTTAACCTTCTATGTGTGTGTTGTGTGTGTGGTGTGTGTGTGGGTGTGTGTGTGTGTGTGTGTGTGGTAACATTTACCCTGTGCCGTCCAGTGCTGATTCCCATGTTATCTAAGTGAACTTTACCACGTATATATACGAAGTTTTTTACGTAAAGTGCGAGAACCTGTGAGCCTTAGAAAAGAGTACTGAACAAAGCCTCTTCAGCAGAAACCCCAAAAAACTGCTATTAACTACTCGACGAGTCAATTTGTGCATAGCCAACTCGCACTTTTTACAAGTGCGCATTTTGACTTGTGAAATTATAAGTGACTTTTTTTTTTTCCCCTCTTCTTTAAATTTGTTCATCGTTTTGAAGTGTTGATTCTATGCATTTTTTGTCTTCAGTTTTACTTCCTTTTTTTTCCCCTCTCCTTCTATCCCCTTATTTGTAATTTTGCTTCAAATTTTCTTCCTTTATGAGTGACTGTATATTGTCCTTTCAGAAAAATGTATCCATCATGTACCATCTGGATCGAGGAGATTACTGACATAATACTGTGAAAGAAATTCTTCTTCTCATACTTTTTTGGTTTCGCCAAGTTGTCACAGTGTTAAACCAAACCCAATTTTTCCCTCCCTATTTATGTATCTTATTGTGTTTCCATGATCATACAAACCCAACGACAGTTAACGTGCAAAATCGTCTCCTACTATCATCACATCAGTGCACAACTACAAATGAGCAAGAACCAGTCTGTATGGCCATACAATGAAGGACTTCGAATCTGTCACCTAAATATCCAACATGCAGTTTAACAAGACATCAGATATATCAACACAGATTGGAACATGGTAAACCTTTTCCTATTTTAGGGCTCTCTGAATCCAGATTAACACACACATACCGACAATGATGTAGCTATTCCAGGATATAACGTAATCCGGAAAGATCCGCACAAACGAAAGAGACGTCTTCTTATCCTTCAACAATCGAAACCCTTAGCTTTTCAAACGACTTCAACACCTAGAATGTAACGGTGTAGAATGATACATGGATAGAAGTTAAGCTGAAAGAAACCCTTTCCCTTTTGGTTGGGTTTTCAGCTACAGGAACCCACTGAAAGAGTAAACTGGGTCGACAAAAAAATTTATTCCGATGATGGATGCAGTCTTCACTAGAAAAACCAAGGAAATTATTTTACTCGAGACTTATAAACAACAGACCTTCTGAAAGCGCAAAATCAATGACGCAAGCATTCAAACTGTTAACAACCTTCATCAACACAGTCGAATCAAACTCCAACGAGAGTCACACCAAACTCTAAGACAAACATATTCGACCATATTTATGTATCAGATAAAACTCACATAGCAGAAGCCAGTGTCCCTGTTCTAAACTGTAGTGATCATTTACCTCAGTGTGTGTCACATGGTCCAAAAAGGAGTAAAATTCCCAAAACGGGACACAAGGACAATAACCTAAACGCTATAACCGTTGCTTAACAAACTTTAACAACCAAGAAATTTCTACATGACTGGCTTAGCATCAAATCTCACATCCGTTTACAACATAACTGATCCAGAAGATGCTGTGGAATTTTGGGATCAAGAACATTTACAGAATAAAATGATAACACTCCCCTCTAAAAACGATTAGAGTTACTACCTAATCCCAAACCGCATGGAACACTAAAGAGTTACAGGAAAGGCGGTATGGAGTGCTTCTAGAGGGTCGATCAGTTGCTGCTTAAACACATGGCTATGATGAGAAATCTAGTAATACAGAGATATGCACTAAATTCAACAAGAAGCGCAGAGAAAAAACGAAAATACAATCGAGAACTAATTTCATCAAAATCAGAACCCAAAATTGTATGGAGACTATAACGATCTTAGACAAACAATCAAATCTTCTTCAAATCAACTATAATTAAAGACAACTCGTCGAATCAACTGAACACCCACTTTTGCACTAAAACCAATAAAGTTTTCACGTCTGAATCCGCAAGATCAAACGACCTTCAAAAATCTGAAACAATATCGCCATGATAAAGAAAACATCACGTCTGGAACTATATATTCCACCAATAACGTATTATAGAGTCTATCACTACCTAACCACACAACACACCTAAAAACATTCAATTCCTGCGGTGGTATGGACCAAGACGGGAAAATTCACAAACTATCAGCTTCCTCAATTACAGATACGTAGTTGACATACGTCTTCCATCTATGTACCAACAGAAATTCATTTTCCCAATAGGTCATAAACAACAAAAGTCATTCCTATCTACAAAGCAGTTACAGCATCAGACCCACAAATCTACAGACCAATCACAAACATTTCCACTCTTTCCAAACCATTGGCAAACACATAAACAGTCACATCATTACAACCACCTTAAAACAATAACCACTTGCTTCATCCAAGACAGTCCTGTGTATCACGACACAACCATTCATTCCACACAGCACTTATCAACCTCGTTGATGACTGGCTAAACAGCATTAACAACAACAAATATTGTGGTGTCCTATATAATGATTTCAAAATCATTTGATGTGATAGACCCACAACCATCTTCTTAGAAAAATAAAATTGTAAGGCTATCCACAGGAACTCTTACGCTTTTTCACTCATATCTCACCAAATAGCAACAATGTGTTAAAATTAATACAACCTTCCTCATCATTTCAAACACTTTTCCTAATGGCGTCCCACATGGGCTCTATCTTGGGTCCGCTTATTATTCACAAACTACATCCAATGGATCTCCCTCTACATATCACATCCACCTGTTAACTTTTTGCTGATGACACAACAATCCACACAAATCATTTCTGATGTTTTTACTGTCTTGCACAAACCTTTACAAAGAAAGTTTGCGAATGATCCCGGAAATGACTGAACTAAATCACATGTCGCTTCACCCTCAAAAACTAAATCCATGCTTATCACAACCAGGCAAAAAAGACAAAAATCTCACTCTAATGTTTCCTCCTGTACATCTTAAAAAATGAACCCTTTGAACAGGTAACATGCCTCAAGTGGCTAGAATTACAATGATAAACAATATGAGTTGGCAAGCTCACAAACCTCACTATGCAAAAATTTCACATCTGAAAGTTTATCCACTCGACCAAAATCAAACGCTTTTCCTCGACCTGCATTCACGCAAGCTCTTTTTTCCAGTCTCATAATCAATTATACAAATACTAAGGATCTACTCTAAGGGACTGGTGCTTAGCGCTAACACTCTCAAAACCATTGTTTAAGGCCTGCACAAGCGAGCTCTCAAATAATTTAGTCCTCCTAAAAAGCAGTAGTCTTCTGGACTCGGAACTATAAAAATGATTCAAGTTCTCCTCCATTAAGTCTGAGATTAGAATACAACAAAGGATCATAAAGCACAAGATTGTGTCTGTGAAAGGCACCCTCAACATTAGTTCAACAGATACTCGATAAATTCCTCAAGGCCTCTACCCAAAACTTCATGTCCCTGTTCCTAGAAT
>CM031622.1:62628382-62635882 GCA_018398815.1 Conus ventricosus | reverse complement strand
AATACTCTATATAGTAATTGTTTTCTTAGCTCATTTTTTAACAAAACTCTCTCTTAGACACGCACACACACACACACGCACACACACACACACATACACACACACACACACACACACACGCACGCACGCACACACACACACACACACACACAACACACACACACACACACACACACACACACACCACACACACACACACACAATACAGTCTAGTTTATGTCTTTATGGATTAAGATTATATTTAGCTCCATACAATAATGCACGGGGGGGGGGGGGGGGGGGGGGGGGGGGGGGAATTCTAAGGTACGATCTTTTTTGATTCTTAATTTATTAATTAATGTTATATGATCACTCGGGTAAATATTATCAGTCGATGATTGTTCACCAGTACTTCTCCCGTGGCAACGGCCTAATTATCATCAACACAATATTTCGCGTCCGTTATTTCTCCCTCCCTCCCTCTAGTACCCTCACCCTACCGCCCTTCCCCTCTCTCTCTCTCTCTCTCTCTCTCTCTCTCTCTTCTCTCTCTCTCTCTCTCTCCGACATAAAGCTAAGTTCACACATACTTGATTCCAATAATGTTTCTACAATTACATGTCAATATGTTGTCCACGCAACACGTGCGTGTATGTATGTATCTCGGTGTGACTAAGTGTGTGTGTGTGTGTGTGTGTGTGTGTGTGTGTGTGTGTGTGTGTGTGTTGTGATGATGTGTTTGTACGTGGATGTGTGCGTATACATGCATACGTCTGTGCGTGCTCGCAATCGCGCGCGCGCGCGTGTGTGTTTGAGCGTGATCTGTATGTGTGTGTGTGTGTGTGTGTGTGTGTTGTGTGTGTGTGTGTGTGTGTGTGTGTTGTATGTTGTGTGTGGCGACGAGAACGGGAAGGTTTGAAATCTAGGGGAGGTTGCTTTAGGAGTTTGCTATTGATCAGAGAGAGCACGCAATTTTTCAGATATTGTATGGAACGCATATACAGACATCACACACAGATAGACAGACACACACACACACACGCGCGCACACACGTGCGCGCGCACGCGCGCGCGCGCGCACACACACACACACACACAAAACAAAACCACAACACACACACACACACACACACACACACACACACACACACACACAGCCCGCGCGCGCGTGCACGCATACATGCACACACTCGCCACACATGGTACCGTGGATATAAAAGAAAAGAATTTATAATGTATGTCCGTTACTTTTTCTTTCAGGTAAAGTGTGTGTGGTGTGTGTGTGTGTGTGATGTGTGTGTGTGTGTGTGTGTGCGTGCGTGCCGTGCGTGCGTGCGTGCGGGCTTTGCGTGCGTGCGTGCTTTGCGTGCTTTGTGTGTGTGTTGTGTGTGCGTGCGTGCGCGCTATTTTGGGCGTGCGTGCGTTTTAGGAATGCATAGAAATCAGGTGCCAATGATCGTGAAGATTGTAGACGAATTTAGATATTCTGAAACGCTTTTTCGGGCTATAAGACCGAATGAGACAATGCAATAAGGTTGTGCACTTTCTGGTGTTTGGCTGTGGCGATGTGGTGTGGAGAATTCCAACAGCTTGCCGTGGCCAACAAGAAGAACGCTTTCATTTTTCCCTCCCATGAATTAGCTCGTGCGTTTTGTGGCAGAAGTTCCGAGTGTGGGGACGTTGGGAGGTATTTTTGTACTCCACTTCAAACAGGGGTTTAATTGATTGGGGTGTGAACGCTGAAGTTTTGCTGCATTCTGCCCCAGTTTACTGGAGGTTTCACCGTGGTGTGTGTCACAGTGTTTTGTGTTGTGTGTGTGTGTTTTGTGTGTGTGGGGTTGTGTGTGTGTGTGTGTGTGTGTGTGTGTGATATCATCATCATCGTTGTCCTCCTCCTCCTCCTTCCCCCATCTCCTCCTCCTCTTCTTCTTCCTCCTCCTCCTCATCGTCGTCGTCATCTTCGTCGTCGTCGTCGTTTTCATCACCATCATCATCATCATCATCATCATAATCATCATCATCATCATCATCATCATCATCATCATCATCATCATCATTTTTTCTTCTTCTTCTTCTTCTTCTTCTTCTTCTTCTTCTTCTTCTTCTTCTCCATCATCATCATCATCATCAATCATCATCATCATCATCCGTCATCAATCAATCTTCTTCTTCTTCTTCTTCTTCTTCTTCTCCTTCTTCTTCTTCTTCTTCTTCTTCTTCTTCTTCTTCTTCTTTTCTTCTTCTTTCTTCTCCTTCTTCTTCTCCTCTTCTTCCACTTCTTCTTCTTCGTCTTCGTCTTCTTCTTCTTCTTCTTCTTCTCCATCATCTCATCATCATCATCATCATCATCATCATCATCCATCATCCATCATCATCATCATCATCATCATCTTCTCTCTTCTTCTTCTTCTTCTTCTCTTCTCCTCCTCCTCCTCCTCCTCCTCCTCCTCCTCCTCCACCTCCTCCTCCTCCTCTCTCCTCCACCCCGTCTGATCGACGACAGTCCCCATAAACTTGTTGATACTGACGACCTCCACACGACCTCCCCAAAGGCATGAGAGGATGAGGAAACTGAAGTCACCGTGAGAGTAGAACATACAGATTTTTGTTTCTGGTAACCAAAGAGGGTCAAGACATAAAGGTCATGATCACCAAGGCAAGAGACGTGTTCGTTGTCGTCCAACCCATCTGAAGAAAACACCAGTTCTACCTCTCCACCAATCTGAGATTGTTCAACCGAGCGTTCAGCCAGTTCTGCCGAATGGTTCAGACACTGGAGCCTCGCCCAAAGAGACTGGAACGCAAGCTTGCAAGTCTTCATCAACACTTGCTTGCCTGCCACAGGTACTTCGTCTCCAATGGATAGATCAAAATCACACTAAAGACGTTGTGGTTCAGACCCTGCGAAAGACCAGCAGAGGACATCATCAGAACCTGAAAACGGACATGGATGGGACACACCTGTGCAGAATTCCAAACATCACTGCAAGACATGCACTGGACTGGAATCAAACATCACTGCAAGACATGCACTGGACTGGAATCCCCAAGAAAGAAAGAAAAAACGAAGACGAGAACGGCCAGTAGCACCATGTCGAAGGACGTGGAACAGGAGGTGAAGACAGTCAGGAAGAACGGCCAGTAAGCACCATGTCGAAGGACGTGGAACAGGAGGTGAAGACAGTCAGGAAGAACGGCCAGTAGCACCATGTCGAAGGACGTGGAACAGGAGGTGAAGACAGTCAGGAAGAACGGCCAGTAGCACCATGTGGAAGGACGTGAACAGGAGGTGAAGACAGTCAGAAGAACGGCCAGTAGCACCATGTCGAAGGACGTGGAACAGGAGGTGAAGACAGTCAGGAAGAACGGCCAGTAGCACCATGTCGAAGGACGTGGAACAGGAGGTGAAGACAGTCAGGAAGAACGGCCAGTAAGCACCATGTCGAAGGACGTGGAACAGGAGGTGAAGACAGTCAGGAAGAACGGCCAGTAGCACCATGTCGAAGGACGTGGAACAGGAGGTGAAGACAGTCAGGAAGAACGGCCAGTAGCACCATGTCGAAGGACGTGGAACAGGAGGTGAAGACAGTCAGGAAGAACGGCCAGTAGCACCATGTGGAAGGACGTGGAACAGGAGGTGAAGACAGTCAGGAAGAACGGCCAGTAGCACCATGTCGAAGGACGTGGAACAGGAGGTGAAGACAGTCAGGAAGAACGGCAGTGCACCATGTCGAAGGACGTGGAACAGGAGGTGAAGACAGTCAGGAAGAACGGCCAGTAGCACCATGTCGAAGGACGTGGAACAGGAGGTGAAGACAGTCAGGAAGAACGGCCAGTAGCACCATGTGGAAGGACGTGGAACAGGAGGTGAAGACAGTCAGGAAGAACGGCCAGTAGCACCATGTCGAAGGACGTGGAACAGGAGGTGAAGACAGTCAGGAAGAAACGGCCAGTAGCACCATGTCGAAGGACGTGGAACAGGAGGTGAAGACAGTCAGGAAGAAGGCCAGTAGCACCATGTCGAAGGACGTGGAACAGGAGGTGAAGACAGTCAGGAAGAACGGCCAGTAGCACCATGTCGAAGGACGTGGAACAGGAGGTGAAGACAGTCAGGAAGAACGGCCAGTAGCACCATGTCGAAGGACGTGGAACAGGAGGTGAAGACAGTCAGGAAGAACGGCCAGTAGCACCATGTGGAAGGACGTGGAACAGGAGGTGAAGACAGTCAGGAAGAACGGCCAGTAGCACCATGTCGAAGGACGTGAACAGGAGGTGAAGACAGTCAGGAAGAACGGCCAGTAGCACCATGTCGAAGGACGTGGAACAGGAGGTGAAGACAGTCAGGAAGAACGGCCAGTAGCACCATGTCGAAGGACGTGAACAGGAGGTGAAGACAGTCAGGAAGAACGGCCAGTAGCACCATGTGGAAGGACGTGGAACAGGAGGTGAAGACAGTCAGGAAGAACGGCCAGTAGCACCATGTCGAAGGACGTGGAACAGGAGGTGAAGACAGTCAGGAAGAACGGCCAGTAGCCCATGTCGAAGGACGTGGAACAGGAGGTGAAGACAGTCGGAAGAACGGCCAGTAGCACCATGTCGAAGGACGTGGAACAGGAGGGAAGACAGTCAGGAAGAACGGCCAGTAGCACCATGTCGAAGGACGTGGAACAGGAGGTGAAGACAGTCAGGAAGAACGGCCAGTAGCACCATGTCGAAGGACGTGGAACAGAGGTGAAGACAGTCAGGAAGAACGGCCAGTAGCACCATGTCGAAGGACGTGGAACAGGAGGTGAAGACAGTCAGGAAGAACGGCCAGTAGCACCATGTCGAAGGACGTGGAACAGGAGGTGAAGACAGTCAGGAAGAACGGCCAGTAAGCACCATGTGGAAGGACGTGGAACAGGAGGTGAAGACAGTCAGGAAGAACGGCCAGTAGCACCATGTCGAAGGACGTGGAACAGGAGGTGAAGACAGTCAGGAAGAACGGCCAGTAGCACCATGTCGAAGGACGTGGAACAGGAGGTGAAGACAGTCAGGATATTCCAAGGGAAGGCAGAACGGACAATGCAAGGTCGATCACTCCGAAGATCTTCCGTGAAGGCGGTATCATCTAGCATGAACGGAGAGAACGAACGGAAATCTTGAGTGAGGCAGGGAACAGTAACCAGTAAGTAACAAACAAGTAGGGTAACTCTTGCATCCATGATGAAATAGTTGCTGGCCCATATAGAACGAAGTCAAGCCAAAGAGGATGAGGAGGATGCTGTGCCGTGGAGCTCCATTCTGCCTGAGACTGTATGGCAGGGCTGTCTGTACTCGACGCTTCCTGTATGGCAGGGCTGTCTGTACTCGACGCTTCCTGCATGGCAGGGCTGTCTGTACTCGACGCTTCCTATATGGCAGGGCTGTCTGTACTCGACGCTTCCTGCATGGCAGGGCTGTCTGTACTCGACGCTTCCTGTATGGCAGGGCTGTCTGTACTCGACGCTTCCTGTATGGCAGGGCTGTCTGTACTCGACGCTTCCTGCATGGCAGGGCTGTCTGTACTCGACGCTTCCTGTATGGCAGGGCTGTCTGTACTCGACGCTTCCTGCATGGCAGGGCTGTCTGTACTCGACGCTTCCTGTATGGCAGGGCTGTCTGTACTCGACGCTTCCTGTATGGCAGGGCTGTCTGTACTCGACGCTTCCTGTATGGCAGGGCTGTCTGTACTCGACGCTTCCTGTATGGCAGGCTGTCTGTACTCGACGCTTCCTGCATGGCAGGGCTGTCTGTACTTGACGCTTCCTGTATGGCAGGGCTGTCTGTACTCGACGCTTCCTGTATGGCAGGGCTGTCTGTACTCGACGCTTCCTGCATGGCAGGGCTGTCTGTACTCGACGCTTCCTGCATGGCAGGGCTGTCTGTACTCGACGCTTCCTGCATGGCAGGGCTGTCTGTACTCGACGCTTCCTGCATGGCAGGGCTGTCTGTACTCGACGCTTCCTGCATGGCAGGGCTGTCTGTACTCGACGCTTCCTGTATGGCAGGGCTGTCTGTACTCGACGCTTCCTGCATGGCAGGGCTGTCTGTACTCGACGCTTCCTGCATGGCAGGGCTGTCTGTACTCGACGCTTCCTGCATGGCAGGGCTGTCTGTACTCGACGCTTCCTGCATGGCAGGGCTGTCTGTACTCGACGCTTCCTGCATGGCAGGGCTGTCTGTACTCGACGCTTCCTGCATGGCAGGGCTGTCTGTACTCGACGCTTCCTGCATGGCAGGGCTGTCTGTACTCGACGCTTCCTGCATGGCAGGGCTGTCTGTACTCGACGCTTCCTGTATGGCAGGGCTGTCTGTACTCGACGCTTCCTGCATGGCAGGGCTGTCTGTACTCGACGCTTCCTGCATGGCAGGGCTGTCTGTACTCGACGCTTCCTGTATGGCAGGGCTGTCTGTACACGACGCTTCCTGCATGGCAGGGCTGTCTGTACTCGACGCTTCCTGTATGGCAGGGCTGTCTGTACTCGACGCTTCCTGTATGACAGGTCTGTCTGTACTCGACGCTTCCTGTATGGCAGGGCTGTCTGTACTCGACGCTTCCTGCATGGCAGGGCTGTCTGTACTCGACGCTTCCTGCATGCCAGGGCTGTCTGTACTCGACGCTTCCTGCATGGCAGGGCTGTCTGTACTCGACGCTTCCTGCATGGCAGGGCTGTCTGTACTCGACGCTTCCTGTATGGCAGGGCTGTCTGTACTCGACGCTTCCTGTATGGCAGGGCTGTCTGTACTCGACGCTTCCTGTATGACAGGGCTGTCTGTACTCGACGCTTCCTGCATGACAGGGCTGTCTGTACTCGACGCTTCCTGTATGACAGGGCTGTCTGTACTCGACGCTTCCTGCATGACAGGGCTGTCTGTACTCGACGCTTCCTGTATGACAGGGCTGTCTGTACTCGACGCTTCCTGTATGACAGGGCTGTCTGTACTCGACGCTTCCTGTATGACAGAGCTGTCTGTACTCGACGCTTCCTGTATGACAGGGCTGTCTGTACTCGACGCTTCCTGTATGACAGGGCTGTCTGTACTCGACGCTTCCTGCATGACAGGGCTGTCTGTACTCGACGCTACCTGTATGGCAGGGCTGTCTGTACTCGATGCTACTTGTATGACATGGCTGTCTGTACTCGACGCTTCCTTTCAGAATGATGCAAGGATACATCCGAGCGTGAACCAAACTCAAAACACCAGTGTTTTTTTGGTCGTTGTTGTTTTGTGTTGTTCGGTGTTTGTGTTGTTCATATAGCCAATTTTTTTGTTGTTGCCCGCCCCACCCTCAGTCTCTGCATCTCGTCCTTCTTCGCCGCCCCCCCCCCCCCCCCCCCCCCCCCCTCCATTAACTGTCTCAAAGTCCTATGAAAAGAAAGAAAAAGATGAGGGATGCAGCAGTTCCGTGTGAAGGGTTCGGTATAGATCTCTTGCTCACAGCATCCAGCCGCTGTTCACTTAGAAGGCTGTGAGTTCGAACCCGAAATGCCTAAACAT
>CM031622.1:62608382-62613382 GCA_018398815.1 Conus ventricosus | reverse complement strand
AGGGGGGGGGGTAAACTCATGTTTTTTACTGAAAAGGGGAGCCCCAGGTTAAATTTTTGAGAGGGGGAAACCCAGTGTTTTTTTTGGGCCCGGGGAGAATAAACCCAGTGTTTTTTTGCCCGAGAGAAGTAAACCCCGTGTTATTTTCCGGGGAAAAAGTTAAACCCCGTGTTTTTGCCGGGGAAAGTAAACCCAGTGTTTTTTTGCCGGGGAAAAAGGTTTTTAAAACCCCGTGTTATTTGCCGGGGAGAAGTAAACCCTGGTTTTTTTTTTTTCCGGGGAGAAGTTTAAAACCCCGTGTTATTTGCCGGGGAAAAGTAAACCCAGTGTTATTTGCCCGGGGAGAAGTAAACCCCCGGTTATTTGCCGGAGAGAAGTAAACCCAGTGTTATTTGTGGGAGAAGGTTTAAAACCCCGTTTTTAATTGCTGGAGAGAAGAAAAACCCGTGTTATTTGCTGGGGGGAAGTAAACCCCGTGGGTTTTTTGCTGGGGAGGAGGGAAAAAACCCGTGTTATTTGCTGGGGAAAAGAAAACCCAGTGTTATTTACTGGAGAGAAGTAAACCCAGTGGGTTTTTTGGGGGAGAATGGGGAAAAGCTGGGGTAATTTATTGTTTCAAGGGGCGGGAAAAAATCAGTATTGTTTCCGAATATGGGAAACCCGGTGGAAAAAGAAAAAAGAAAAAAATTTTTTATTTATGAATAGGGAACAGAAAAAAAAGAAGAAGAGTATTTAAATTAATAGGTGAACAGAAAAAAAAAAAAGAGTATTTACTGAATAGGTGAACAGGGAAAAAAAAAGAAAAGTATTTACTGAATGGGGGGAACAAAAAAAAAAAAAAAAAGTATTTACTGAATAAAAGGGGAACAGAAAAAAAAAAAAAGTATTTATGAATAGGTGAACAGAAAAAAAAAAAAGGGGTATTTACTGAATAGGTGAACAGAAAAAAAAAATATTTACTGAATTTGGTGAAAAGAAAAAAAAAGAGGGTTTTTTTGAATAGGGGAAAAAAAAAAAAAGTTGTGCACTAAAGAGTTTGGGGGAAAATTTATTTTTTTGTGACAAGCGAGATACTCGGTTCTTTGGGTGATTTACCCCTTTGAAAAAGGGAAAACCCCAAAATTTTTTTGCTTGGAAAAAAAAGGGAGGGGGGTGGGGGGGGGGGGGGGGGGAGCAAAATTTTAGTTTATTTTTCGGAAGAAGGAGAAAACCCATATTTGGGCCCACGAGCGGGGAAAAAAAGGGGTTAAAATTTTCTTTGGAGGGGAAACCCCCTGTTTGTTTTGCTACCCTTTTAGTGGTTTGGTGAACGATAACCCGCCCCACCATTTAGAAGGGGTGAGTTCGCTTCCCCCTTTTTGGATTTTTTTTTTAATCCCCCCCCCCCCAAACCCCCCCCCCCCCCCCCCCCCCCCCCCCCCCCCCCCCCCCCCCCCCCCCCCCCCCCCCCCCCCCCCCCCCCCCCCCCCCCCTCCCTTCTTTCTTCTTCGCTAGACCTAGGAAAAGTGGTTTAACAGCTAGTCTTCTTTTTGAGACCAAAAACAAGGCCATACAAGCAGGAAACGCTCACCACACACGTCTTCCTTCCTCCTCTTCAATACACTTGAATTTTGTGGCTGAACAGCTCGTCTTTCTTTTGAGACGAAAACAAGGCCATACAAATGCAAAATCTACTCACTACACAAGTCAAAGGACACACATTAACTTATCAGTAGTCGTTAACAGCAAAACGTTTCCCTTGTATTAGAGAACAGCCCAAATTTTGCGAATGTAAAAAAAAAAAATCAGCTTTCTTTTTGTGGTGACAAATATTAAGAAGAAAAAGAACCGTTCCAGTTCTTCTTAGAATTGAACATTGCTATTGCACTTTGGAGCAAAACCCTCCTATCCGTGCCATTTATGTAGACTTTTTCAGGGGCGCGCGGGCGCCACGTGTGTGTGTGTGTGTGTGTGTGTGTGTGTGTGTGTGTGTGCGCGCGCGCGCGCGCGCGCGCGTGTGTGTGTGTGTGTGTGTGTGTGTGTGTGTGTGTGTGTGTGTGTGTGATGGTGCGCGCGTGTGTTTTTGTGTGTGTATGTGTATGAGCGAGGGGTGGGGTGGGGTGGGGTGGGGGGGGGGGGGGGGGGGGGGGGGGGGAGTGCGTGCGTGCGTGCGTGCGTGCGCAAGAAAGAAATACAATGAACACCTTGTCACCTTATTAAAGGTCGGGTTTGGAAAGGCCATAGTTGAGAGACGTCATTTGTAGACAAGTGCATAACTATTTCCTCGTGATGTCACTGAAGGTCACATGTAAGGTCAGAGATGTTGTAGAATGGAATATGATTATTTCCTCATGGTCTAGCTGCAGATCATAATTATGTCAAGGTTAGGGATTTAGTATTTTTTTTAAAAAGCATATCCTCATGAGCTTACTGAAGGTCCCCTTTAAAAAGTTTAAAGATGTTGCAGAACATAATATGATTATTTCCCCTTTACCTCACTGAAGGTCGTATGTTAAGGTTAGAGATCCAATGGTGAGAATGTAATTATATCCTCAGGCCACGTGTTAAAGGTTAGAGATGTTTTAGAACACAATTATTTCTCCGTTATCTCATTGAAGTCACGTGTAAAATTTCATGATGATATAGAACAGAATATAATTATTTCCCCATTACCTCACTGAAGGTCACGTGTAAAGTTAAGATATGTTTTAGGACAGAATTAATTATTTCCCTATGACCACACTGAAAGTCGCATGTTAAGTTTGGAGATGTTTTAGAACAGAATGTAATTTTTTCCCCCATGACTTCACTGAAGGTCGTGTGTAAAGGTTGTAGAAAAGAATATAATTATTTCCCCATGACCTCGCTGAAGGTCAAATGTTAAGGTTTTGATACGTAATAGTAAAAATATAAATCATTTTCCCATCATCTCACTGAAGGTCATATGTAAAGGTTAGAGATGTTGTAGTCAGAATATGATTATTTCTCCATGACGTCAGTGAATGTCATGAGTAAAGGTTAAACATGTTATAGGAGAGAATATGATTATTTCCCATGACCTCACATGGTCACAGTATAAGGATAGAGATGTAGTTAAGGATATAATTATTTCTCCATGACCTCACTGACTGTCACATGTAAAGGTTAAAATTGTTGTAGAACAGAATATGTTTATTTCCTTATGGCCTGACCGAAGGTCACGTGTTTTAAGATAGCGATGTAGTAGTAAAAATATAATTATTTCCCAATCATCTCACTAAAGGTCATATGTAAAGGTTAGATATGTGTAGTAAGAATATAATTGTCTCTCCATTACCTCATTGAAGATCACGTGTAAAGGTTAAAGATGTTCTAGAACAGAATATAATTATTTCCTTATGACCTTATATGGTCGTTATTTTCTCATGACCTCATTGAAGATCACGTGTAAAGGTTAAAGATGTTCTAGAACAGAATATAATTATTTCCTTATGACCTTATATGCTCGTTATTTCCTCATGACCTCATTGAAGATCACGTGTAAAGGTCAAAGGTGTTCTAGAACAGAATGTAATTATTTCCTTATGACCTTATATGGTCGTTATTTCCTCATGACCTCTTTGAAGATCACGTGTAAAGGTTAAAGGTGTTCTAGAACAGAATGTAATTATTTCCTCATATACCACACTGAAGGTATCGTGTCAATGTTAGGGACGTTGTAGAACAGAATATAATTATTTCCTTATGACCTTATATGCTCGTTATTTCCTCATGACCTCATTGAAGATCACGTGTAAAGGTCAAAGGTGTTCTAGAACAGAATGTAAAATTATTTCCTTATGACCTTATATGGTCGTTATTTCCTCATGACCTCTTTGAAGATCACGTGTAAAGGTTAAAGATGTTCTAGAACAGATATAATTATTTCCTTATGACCTTATATGGTCGTTATTTCCTCATGACCTCATTGAAGATCACGTGTAAAGGTTAAAGGTGTTCTAGAACAGAATGTAATTATTTCCTCATATACCACACTGAAGGTATCGTGTCAATGTTAGGGACGTTGTAGAACAGAATATAAGTATTTCCTTATGACCTTATATGGTCGTTATTTCCTCATGACCTCACTGAAGGTCACGTGTGAAGGTTGAATATGCTACAGGAGAGAATATAATTATTTCCCCATGACCTCACAAGGTCACAGTTTAAGGATAGAGATGTTGTAGTAAGGACATGATTACTTCCCCATGACCTCACTGACTATCACGTGTAAAGGTTGAAGATGTAGAACAGAATGTAGTTATTTCCCCGTGCCATTATTGAGGATCAAATATTGAGGTTAGAGATACAGTAGTAAGAATATAATTATATCCTCAGGACTTCGCTGAAGGTCACGTGTAAAGGTTAAAGATGTTTTTGAATAGAGTATGATTATTTCCCATGACCTCACTGAAGGTCACGTGTAAAGGGTAAAGATGTTGTAGAACAGAATGTAGTTATTTCCCCATGAGCTCATTGAGGGTCATAATGTTAGGGTTAGGGATCTAGTAATAAAAATATAATTATATCCTCATGACCTCATGGAAGGTCACGGGTAAAGGTTAGAGATGTTTTAGAACAGAATATAATTATTTCCTCATGATCTCACTGAAGGGCACATGTTAAGGTTAGAGATGTAGTTGTAAAAATATAGTTATTTTCCCATGATGTCACTGAAGGTCAAATGTAATAAAGGTTAAAGATGCTATCAGAGAGGAAATAAATATTTCCCCATGAAATCACATGGTCACAGTCTAAGGATAGATATTGTAATAAGGATATAATTATTTCCCCATGACCTCACTGAAGGGCACGTGTAAAGTTTGAAGATGTTGTAGAACAAAATGTAATTGTTTCCCAATGAGTTCATTGAGGGTCATATGTTAAGGTTGGAGATCTAGTAGTAAGAATATGATTATATCCTCATGACCTCATTGAAGGTCACGAGTAAAGGTTAGAGAAGTTTTAGAATAGAGTATAATTATTTCCCTGTGACCTCACTG
>CM031622.1:62595882-62600882 GCA_018398815.1 Conus ventricosus | reverse complement strand
GGGGATTTGCTCAAGTGTGGTGAACCGTTCGAGTCAAGCCAAGGCTACTGGTCAATGGTGCTAATGAAACAACTGACCACAAATGGTTCTGACGAGTGCTCAAACCCTGGACGAGCACCCTATGGTCTTCCATCAAGGAGCTCAGCGAAGCGCAAGCTAGCCTGGCTCCCTCAGTGCAAGTACTCCCCAGTCTGTGACTGGGGCAGAGGGACACCTTGCCACGACAGGCATCAGATTGGAATGCCAGACTGAAGGGGAGAGGGAGTAGTTTCCTTCCTGTCTGCTACTGATGCTGTATTGCGTACAGCCCATCGTCAATTGCCGCTGTGATGCAGGAAGGATGGATGATACAGGGGGTGGAGGGAGTGGTTGGGGGTGTTGGGGTACCTGGGTGGGGGAGGGAGGTGGATATAGTAGGCGAGTGGGTGTGCAGATAAACGGATATGAGTGTGGGTGTTGCCTGGAGGGAATGGTGTGTGTGTGTGTGTGTGTGTGTGTGTGTGTGTGTGTGTGTGTGTGTGTGTGAAAAAGGAATCGAGTGTCTGTGCTGTATACTCTCGGTTTCTCTCTCTCTCTCTCTCTCTCTCTCTCTCTCTCTCTCTCTCTCTCTCTGTCTCTGTCTGTCTGTCTCTCTGTCTGTCTGTCTGCTCTCTCTCCTCTCTCTCTCTCTCTCTCTCTCTCTCTCTCTCTCTCTCTCTCTCTCTCTCTCTGTATGTGTGTGTGCACGTGTGTGTATGTGTGTGTGTGACTGTGAGAGAAAGAGAGAGGAGAGAGAACGAGAGGAGGGAGGGTTGGAGGGAGAGAGAGAGAGAACTGAACTGTACACACGTATGCTTCTCAAAACTGCAAAGCACTTTTGAGATTTTGGAAAGTGCTGCTACAAAAAAAAAAGAAAAAAGAAAAAGAAAAAAAGAAAACAAAGTCTCTTTATGATGTTATTCCCAAATTAGAACGTCTTCTGATTGGTCGGAAAGGCTGTCAGTATTTCTGCTGAGGTCAGCTTTGCTCAGCGAGGGATTGTCCTCGCTGTGTGTGTGTGTGTGTGTGTGTGTGTGTGTGTGTGTGTGTGTGTGTGTGTGTGTGTGTGTGTGTGTGTTTTCGTGCCCACTTGAAGCCACAGACAGGAGTGGCAGGGAGGGCTGGGTGGGGGATGGAAGAAGGAGAAGTGAGGGGGGGAGTACGAATGAAGGAGATGAGCGGGTGGGGAGGGGACAGAAGATGCCAGTAAGGTAGATGATGAATTGGAGGGAGGGGAGCGTGGGAGAGAAAGGCTGGAAAAGGAATTGTAAAGGGGGGGGGGGGGGGGGGGTCTCTCGTGCGGTGAGCCGGGTGACTTAAACCAAACCCAGGTGAGGCTACTGGTCAATGGTGCTCATGAAACAACTGACCATCAATGGTTCTGAAGAGTGCTGGGACACTGGACAAGCATCGTATGGTCTTCCATCAAGGACCTCAGTGCACCCCCCCCCCCCGCCCCCGCCCCGACCCCCCTCCCCTCCTATCCTGCATTTCACCATCCCATCCCCTTCACTCTCCAGTCTCCCTCCCCTTCGTCCCCTCCCCCCTCCCCATCCTTCCCTGCCTTCCCGTCTTCTTCAGGGCGTGTGGTCCCCTCTCCCCTCCCCATCCTTCCCTGCCTTCCCGTCTTCTTCAGGGCGTGTGGTCTCTTTGGTTTCAAACGTCTGTCGCCTTCAAGTCTAGCTAGTAAGCTAGCTAATGAACGATCTCTGTCTCCCTCAGTGTAAAGACAACCCAGTCTGTGACTGTGCCCTAGGGGGCAGGGTGATCGGAAAGAAAAAAAGTCAACGGGAAAGAAAGTCAACGCAAAAAAGTCAGGGTTAGGGTTAGGGTTAGGGTTAGGGATAAGGTTCGGGTTAGGGTTAGGGTTAGGGATAGGGTTAGGGTTAGGGTTAGGGATAGGGTTAGGGTTAGGGATAGGGTTAGGGATAGTGTTAGGGTTAGGGATAGCATTAGGGTTAGGCCGTTGACTTTCTTTCCCGTTGACTTTTTTTCCTTCAATCAGGGGGCAGAGGGACACCTTGCCACGACAGGCATCAGATTGGAATGCCAGACTGAAGGGAGAGGAGATGGTGTCCTTCCTGTCTGCTGCTGATGCTGTATGGTTTGCCTGCAGCTCGTCTTCAATTGCCGCCGTGAAGCATGGAGGATGGAGGATGCATGCAGAGAGTGGAGGGAGTGGTGGGGGTACCTGGGTGGGGTGGGGTGGGTGGTGGATATAGTAGGCGGGTGGATGTGCAGAAGTATGTGTAGGAGCGTGGTTGTCGCCTGGAGGGAATAGTGTGTGTGTGTGTGTGTGTGTGTGTGTGTGTGTGTGTGTGTGTGTGTGTGTGTGTGTGTGTGTGTGTGTGTGTGAGAGAGAGAGAGAGAGAGAGAGAGAGAGAGAGAGAGAGAGAGAGAGAAAAGGTAATCAAGTGTCTATGCCATACTCTTTCTCTCTCTCTCTCTCTCTCTCTCTCTCTCTCTCTCTCTCTCTCATTCTCCTCTCTCTCTCTCCCCTCTCTCTCTTTCCCTATTTATGTGTGCTCATGTGTGTGTGTATGTGTGTGTGTGTGTGTGTGTGTGTGTGTGTGTGTGTGTGTGTGTGTGGTGTGTGTGTGTGTGTGAGTGAGGAGTGAGGAGAGAGAGAGAGAGAGAGAGAGAGAGAGGAGAGAGAGAGAGAGGAGAGAGAGAGAGAGAGAGAGAGAGAGAGGAAGACAGAGAAAACTAAACAGCACACATCCGTGTTTCCTGTTATTGCAAAGCGCTTTTGAGATTTTGGAAAACTTCACAATAACAACAACAACAACAACAATCATCTTTTATGATGTTATTCCCAAACACCGAAAATAGGAACGTCTTCTCATTGGAAAGAAAGGCCATTGGTATTTTTTTGCTGAGGTCAGCTGTGTTCAGCTAGTGACTGTGAGTGTCCTCACTGGGGCCAGTCCTGCCTGGCCACTTGATACCACAGATAAAAATGGCAGTGCCGCTGGGGTGGGGGTGGGTGGTGGTGGAGGGGGTGGAAATCCGAGGACTGAGGAGGGGGAGGGGGCGGAGAATGAGGGAGGGAGAGAAGCCATGAAGAGGGGATGAAAGATGTCAGTGAGCTAGATGATGAATTGGTGGGGGGAGGGGGTTAGGGGGAGAAGGGGTGGGAGAGAACAGGAAAACACCGATTCTAACTCACCCTAGCCCTCACCTAGGTTCGGGGCTAGGGCGACCTAGAATCGGTGTTTTCCTGTTCTCTGACAAGTAAGACTTTAATAACCAAAAAAATAACGACCCTACAAACAAACATACTGTGTAGGATTATCCGTTTTCAATACTAATTTACTAAACTTTTCAGATTTTAGTTTTTGCTTAATCCTGTGTTTTTCCTGATCATTTTCAATAACATCATTTTCGCGCAAACATTCATCAAATGAGTCTCTGTCTTTCATGTGAAATAAAACTACAGTCTTTAACTGTTCTCTAAAGTCTTTTAAAACGGAGTTATATTTTTGACATAAAATCCACACACTTATCCCAGCATGTCTTCCACTGAAAGCCAGTTTTGACAAAGTGTTTCTTTTTTTAACTATGTCTCTTTCTGCCGAGCAGTCATCTATAATAAATAGTGTCTGCGTTCCCTCAAACAATCTAAAAAAGGCTTCTAAACACTCACTCAATTTATTGCTGGGATCAACTAAAAATATGGCATCATCCGTCCATATAAACCTTCTATCATAATATGCTTTGTTCCATTTAAGTGTTGGGCAGAAATTACTATTGATTAAAATTATAACGATAAACTGTTTGTAATAGGTCGAGGACAAATATTGTTTTTCCACAGCCAGTTTGCCCGCAAATCATTGAACAATGAGGGGATTTTATCATAAAGTTTAACTGCTCCATAGTTTTATAACAGAATTTAATCTAATTCAGTTATTATGTTTATCATACTCTCTGTTAGAACTTGTTCAGTATAATAAAATCCTATGAGGCCTAAATGTGTAAGATTAATCCAATTCAGTTCTGTAAGATTGTTTCTATTTAAGTTAACATTGATTTTGCTGCTTGTTGTTATGACCTTAATATCCTCACCATTGTGAAGAACGACGATGATAACTTTAAGGCGTTTAATGTTTAAGTTTTGCCAGCTAATATTAATTCCTTTTATAAGGTCGTCACTAACGCCCACAACCCCATCCCTTCCACATCTTTAAAGACAGAAATTTCAAATATCATTGTGAACGTGTCTCCTAATTTTCTGCTTGGAAAGAACTGTAATTTTGTAGAAGCTTTCTTTAAAACCGTTTCTCTTTTGTGGAGGATGTACTGTTTTTTCCCATACGGCGTTATTTCAATCTCTTTCCGACTATTGTCGTCCGGCATAAGACTTACATGTAAAGGGCCAGAGTTGAATGCTTTTCTGAAACTTTTTTGGCGGCTAAAAAATGTAAATGGGCTTATGAATTCAAATTTTATTTCCCATTCTAAATATGGTTCTAAGTGCCATTTGAGGTCAGGTTTTCGAACTATTTTATATTCATACTGGCCAACATTATTTGCTTCTAGATTGCGCAGTTGTTCTAGTTTAGGAAACTTTTTGTTGTCGCCAACCTCTTTGCGTTTATAATCACCATCTTTAGTGTACTAAAACCCATACAAAGTGCCTATTTCACCATTCTGTTCAAAGTCTGTAACGTCTGCAAGGTCTTTTAATTCTAAAGTTATACACCTCACAGGCGCTAATGTAACTCCGGATTCTTCTGGCCCACGCGACATTTTTAGTACAACTTATTATTTTATTTCCAAAACAATGTGCAGGTTATCACATTTTACGACTTTCCCTGTTTTGTCTGTGATCTTTATATTAAATGATCCAACCCTCCCACAAACTAATCTTTTAAACTGTAAATTAGGGAATTGTATAATTTCATAATCGCATATCAGCTTTCGATGAAGCTCTTAAACAGTGGGGCTTCCATTATATAAGTTGTCATCACAATGAACTGAGT
>CM031622.1:62580268-62595782 GCA_018398815.1 Conus ventricosus | reverse complement strand
GACCAAAAAAAAAAAGGGGGGTAAAAAAAAGACGCTTTAAAAAAAAAAATGCAAATTTAAAAACAGAACATTGAAAAAAAAACACATGATCGGTTAAACCCAAAATAGAAAAAAAAAGTTAACAAAATGGTTTACAGACAAACCCCCCAAAGACAACACGGGCAGGTTTGGGGCTAGTTTTTCTTTCCCACCAGCTCCCCTTTTGATTCAACCACCGCTACCCCCCCGTGGGTGATTCCCCCCAGCCACCGACTTTGATCGAAACCCCCAGAGCGTCGTTCTTTCGGTCTGCGCACTTAAAATTTTTGTCATGCTCTTTCCGGTTAACAAAATTTTTGCGGTGAATTGCTGGAATCGAATCGTTTTAAAATTTTTTTTAAAGGGAAGAACCGTGAAATTTTTTTTAAGTGCGTGTCTAGCCTCTTTAAACATAAAAAAATCGAAACAACTTTTGTGAGTAGCATGTGCTAACCTCTTTAAACATGAGAATCGAAAAAATTTTTGCGAGGGCTCATGTTAAATAAATATTTAAACAAATCGGTTTTCTAAAATTCTAAAATGGATGAACATCCCCCTCAAAGCCAAATCAACAACCCACCCCCCTCAACAAGCCACCCTCAACGAACCAACCAAAACCAAGGGGGATCGTGTTTTTGTTTTTAAAAAAGCTTTGCAGCGTTTCGAGTATTTCAACTTCTTCTATAAAAGTCCCCTTTCCGAAAAAAAAACGAACTTCAGATTAAAAAAAAAGTGGAAAGAAAAGACAAAAAAATACGCATCTTACAAAAAGTAAGGGCAAAAGGGGGGGCCAGATAGCCAAGTTAATAAGAATCTTCATTAAAAAATTTTTGGCAATGAGAAAGATTCTCATCACAGCCCGAGTGAAGGGCATGCGCCACGTTGGCGTCAATATTCTTTAAAACCCTCAGGAAGGTATTGTTTTTTTCCCTCTTCACCATAAGCATGTGTTGCAGGTGCGCGTGTGATGGAAAGGGGGAGAGGCGGAGAGGGACAGAGAGAGTATAAAAACAGAGAGAGGGGAGGGGAAATGCGCGGATTATTTAATTTTTTTTAATTTTAATTTTATTCTGGTTAAAATAAGCCCGAAGAAGTTAGAAAGCTTAAAATATACTTCACAGTTGAATTGGGAAGGCCCATAAGAAAGGTTAAGGGCTTTTTGAAAACATCAAAAATGATTTTTTTTTTTTCCATAAATATACAAACAAGCGTGAAAAAGGCCATCAGTAAAAAACAAGATTTTTGCCTCAACAGGTCAAAAATTTGTTTGCCTATTTTTGATTTAGGGTTCTAGATTTAATCTGACTGTTTCTACTTGTCCTTCGGGGGTAACATTCACTTTAATGAAGATTAGGTTTTACAATTAAAAAAGACATAAATAACGTTAAATTACAATTTTTTTTTTTAATTTATTTTAAAATTAAAAATGGCTGCTGAACTTAGTGTATCTGATTTAAGAATTGTAATAACTTTTTAATGAGACAATGGAAAGCGTTAAAAAATTATTTTAGTGAATCGGTTTTTGGAAATGATGAAACAATTATAAAAGACATAGTGAACTTTTTAAGAAAAACCAAAGTGTGAACATTGATGTGGGTTTTTCAGAGAAAGCAAAAAATCGGGGTGTTATTGAAAAGTTAACTGCCCTTAAAAGTTTGAAAACGCTTGGGTGAAGAAAAAAAAAGCGCGTTTTACTTCTTTTTTATACATTTATTTTTTTAATTTACGTAAATATTTTGGCTTTTAAAATGACGACCACAGAAATTCGGGGAGGGGAAAACTTTTTCCGATGGAAAAAAAATTTTCATAGTGACAAAAAAATTTAAGCAATATGTTTAGCGAAGTAATAGACATCATTAACCCCACAAATGTTCAGAAAGCGTGGCACATGCTATCTCAAAATCCCAGAGTTTTTCGAGGGAGCCGCCCAGAAAAAAGTGTTGTTAACCTTTTGTTGTTTATTAACGCCTGATGATACTAACAGGGACGTCTGGGTTTTCAACTAAACAGAAAGAAGTTTTTTGCTATCAGTTTTAATTCTACGGGGCTGATTACATGCTTACACGTTTAACCATGCGGAAGAAGAAAAATTTGCGCGGGTTCTGGGGGGCTGAAGGAACGTCCTTAAAAAAAAAATTGGAAAAAAAAAAGTTTTCCATAGGGGGCAATTCTTTTTCCTCCCCCAAAAAGTTGTTGTTTTGGGGCAGTTTAAAACTCTTTCTGACAATGTTTTTTGGGGTGTGTTTTAGGCATTTATATCCTGTTAAAAATCATGCAAACAATTTTCCAATTATGAAGAACAAAAAAAACTGACTTTAAAAAACTTAAACCTTTCCCGGTGAGTATAAAAAGTATATCTCATTTGAAGGCAAAAAAACCCATCACTGTAAACGTAACACATTCTGTAAAGCTGATCTAGTCCCTCAAAGGGGTTTTCTCCCAACGCTCCTACTTTAGGCGAACCCTTTAACACCATGTAGACTTGAAATCTGTTTAAAAAAAAACCCCCTAGCTTTGTAAACCCCCCCCCCCGACAGGCTTTTCCGGGTCCCCTTTTGGAAGTTTTTGTTTTCCTCTATAGAAGCAGCCCCAGTCATAAGAAACTTGAAAATTTTTGTAGCTGTAAAACCCAAAACCCCTACACCTAAACCAGGGTCTAAAGTTAGTTTTAAGATTACACAAAAGCAGAGGGCCCCGTACGGGTTTAGCAAATTTAAATCGCTCTTCCCGCAGTACTTGGCCCCCAACAGCAAGAAAAAAAAAACAACCTTATTCCCCCACCATCAATCTGTTCTTATGCGTTTATTGTGTTAGGCAGAGGGCCACACACGAACACCCGAGTTTTACAGGGGCCCCCAAACGCGCTTGGGATTTTTAAGCAGATGAAACAACTTCGCAATCACTACCCACCAACAAAAATCTTTCAAATTGTTTGACTTCTGAAGACCAAGAACGCATGACCTCTCACAAAATGTTGGATTTGTACACCTAACAGTAAAAGGGCGACAGTAAAGACCAGATCACTTTGGAAGCGAGGGGCCCCCGACAAAAATGTAATCTTCAACTTAAGGTTGACCCAAGACATGGAACTGCTATCTTCTTTCAAACTTAAGAGGGTCGATTCTCTTTTATCTGCAAGCATGACTTCGAAAATAAGGGTTACCCGATTGCACAGTCTTCAAAAAGTACATGACTTTTACTCTTTACTGTTTTTCCCTTTTTTAAATCTGCTCAAATCTGATGGGGGTTTTAAGTTAGAGGTCTCTACAAACTTTACAATCACTAAACAATACTTTGACCCATCTTTAGTGCGTAAAAGGCGCTACCCTATGAATACATGAAATCGTGGGTAGGTTTGATGAAGACTCCCCTTCCTCCCAAAGGGGCTTTCTTTTCTAGTCTTAGAGGCAAAGACATAAGTGTGAATGAATACGTCAGAAACCTGGACAGAATTACCTGTCGAACGTTGGGGTTTTCATGCAATACTAATGGCTGACTGTGTTTTATTGGAAGTCTTTTAGAATTACGAACTACAGCATGAAAAAATTAACCGCTTAACCCTCACTTTCTCCTTTCCCCTGGCCTTTCTTGGGGTGCATTTTGAAATCTACAAACTTCGATTTATTAATATTGACTACCCACCTTCGATGATTGAAGACGGGCTAAGGGGGGGTTTTTGCATGGCCTAAATCCTTACTGCAAGCTAACAACAAAAAATTTAAACGATTAGACCCAACTAAACCCTCCCCAATACTAATGTATGACGCCAACAATCTGTTGGGGGGGGCCATGATCAAACCGCTTCCACTGAGAAAAATTTACAAAGATAAAAGGGGGCCCCATGATGTTAATATTGATTAGGTAGTTGTCACAGCTTTCGCCTAATAATCCTGGGGTAATCTTGGGAAAAAGGGCTTAGAAAATCCTTAGAACTAACGACTCCATAACGATTTCCCCCCAGCCGCAGAAAGATTAAAAAATGAGTCCACGAACCCCCTAAATTTTGCCAATCTTAGACTATCAGACTATCAGTCTCAGCATATGTTTGTCACACAGACTCCACAGTTTTACCTAAGACCGGGGCTGAAACTGATGCTTTCATAGAATCATACTTTTGACCAAAAGGGCCCTTTTTGAGACCATACATCAAAAGAAACCCGATTTAGAACCAAGCATGACCTTCAGAAAAAACTTCTTTAAATGATGAACAACCCGTTTTGGCAAACCATGGAAAATCCACACAAGCGTAAAGTGGGAAATTTGTTACAAAAGAAAAAACCCGCAAATTTAAATTTGCCTCTAAAACCCAAATTCAAGACTTTAGAAATTTAACGACCCCTGGTGGCATTATGATGGAAAAAGGGTTTTTGTTGGGACAAACCAGTGTTTTTTCGGCTTCACCGTAAGAGTTGCAAGTTTTGATGTTAGAATTTTTTTGACTCTTTAAACCCCGGTACCCAGAAAAGAGTCCTTTAACCCCGACATGATAGTTTTATTCTAGACGCCCAACTAAAATTCTATAAGGATTTAAAAAGAAGTAGCTAAAGGAGTTGTGGATGGTACGACACATGCGACTATCCAAAAACAGCCTTTACATTCAACTGTAAACAAAAAGTGATAGGAAAGAAAGGTGAAATTAATGGGACAGTTATTAAAGAATATGTTGGCCTACTCGAGATGTACGCGTTGCTGCCAAATTTGTAATGAAAAAAGAAGGGGATAAGTAAAGAAGTTTTAAAAAAAAATTAATCACGATAATACAAGCAAGCTCTCTTTTAAAAAAAAGTATTTTATCCACAAATTTAATCTGCGCTTACTCTTCTCAAATAAACACAATCTGTTTAAAAAAAAAATCACTGCCTCTAACAATTTAAAAAAAAATTTACGTTAATTCGGCTTGCATAGCTGTAGGAAATTTGGAGAACTTTAACAGATTAACTTTACTGCTGACTTGTACTTAAAATTAAAAACCAACTATACTTTTTAAGAACCCCAAAACTTACTTAAGAACTTTTAAATAGTACTTAAAATAGAATTTTTTTTTTTGCACTTAACTTGTAAATTACTTGCACTTAATTTAAAAAAACTTTTATAAAACTTAACTTTTACTTATCTAGTTCTTAACTTGTCTTTTTCTAGTTTTAAAAAATATTCCATAAAAAAATGGGGCTACAGGGGGGTTGATTTTTTGCAGAACTGACTCTTCTTTTTTAAAAGGGTTTTGTGGGGGTTTGTGACTTTTCTGGCTAATATGGGGTTAGACATTTGTATGCAAAACTCCCCACCCCCAAAAAAAAGCGCAAAACATAATAAAACTTTATGTTTGTTTGTGATTGTGTGTTGTTATTGCGATGGCGATGCTGGCGGCGTTGTTGTATTACTATCTAACAATTTTTGTTTTGCTGATTGGTTTGCTTTTTGCAGTCTGTTCCATTCAGCTAGCTTACGCCCAGCCTCTTCATCTGTCCGTGGGCAGGGGTGGTTGGGTCTGTGGGGTGTGCTCGGCAGCTGGGGGGTGGTGTTTTTCGCCGGTGGGCTCTGCAGTCATGAAATACGGGCTGGTACACCCATGGGGATGCTACTTTGAGGCTGTTATGAGCTGCATCCTGTAGTCTAATTTACCTCTGTTCAGGAGCAGTTATGTCCCTTGATATCTTAATGGAGTGTCCTGTGTGTGCCTGTGCCCATCGTCAACACAGCGCAGGCTCCAAGGGTGGTACAGGACTGCTCTAAAGGCGGGTGAAGACAGTGCTTCTCTGGGTCTCCCCAGCACCTTCGGGTGTTTCTTTTTCTTCTTTGCCTTAACTAGGCTGACCCTGTAGAAAGGTCAGTGACGGTGAGGAAAGACCCACTGACCACAGGAAAGTCCTGTTGACAGTGGGAAAGACTACAACTTTGGATTCTCTCTTGAGGGCACATAAGACCGTATGGCGAAAGCTTGGCTGTGTCTGGAGTGGCACTGTCTTCATCTGTCCGTGGGCAGGGGTGGTTGGGTCTGTGGGGTGTGCTCGGCAGCTGGGGGGTGGTGTTTTTCCCCGGTGGCTCTGCAGTCATGAAATACGGGCTGGTACACCCATGGGGATGCTACTTTGAGGCTGTTATGAGCTGCATCCTGTAGTCTAATTTACCTCTGTTCAGGAGCAGTTATGTCCTTGATATCTTAATGGAGTGTCCTGTGCGTGCCTGTGCCCATCGTCAACACAGCGCAGGCCTCCAAGGGTGGTACAGGACTGCTCTAAAGGCGGGTGGAAGACAGTGCTTCTCTGGGTCCTCCCAGCACCTTCGGGTGTTTCTTTTTCTTCTTTGCCTTAACTAGGCTGACCCTGTAGAAAGGTCCAGTGACGGTGAGGAAAGACCCACTGACCACAGGGAAAGTCCTGTTGACAGTGGGAAAGACTACAACTTTGGATTCTCTCTTGAGGGCACATAAGACCGTATGGCGAAAGCTTGGCTGTGTCTGGAGTGGCACTGTCTTCATCTGTCCGTGGGCAGGGGTGGTTGGGTCTGTGGGGTGTGCTCGGCAGCTGGGGGGTGGTGTTTTTCGCCGGGGCTCTGCAGTCATGAAATACGGGCTGGTACACCCATGGGGATGCTACTTTGAGGCTGTTATGAGCTGCATCCTGTAGTCTAATTTACTCTGTCAGGAGCAGTTATGTCCCTTGATATCTTAATGGAGTGTCCTGTGTGTGCCTGTGCCCATCGTCAACACAGCGCAGGCCTCCAAGGGTGGTACAGGAACTGCTCTAAAGGCGGGTGAAGACAGTGCTTCTCTGGGTCCTCCCCAGCACCTTCGGGTGTTTCTTTTTCTTTTTTCGTCCAGGACTTTTAGACTTAGTAATACTACTCACTTGCGGTACATTCACCTGTGGTACATTCACTTGTGGTACATTCTGCTCCTGCGGAGGGTCCTGTGGATTGTCCTGCGGATTGTCCTGCGGTGTCTTCTTCTCGCTCATTTTTTTTATTGCAATTAAATTTAATATGATCAAAATTAATATGATTAAAAGTAATTAATCCCATGATGAATGGGTATAACATAGTCCCAAATCTGTAATACATGTCACATGCAAGAGTTTCTAGGGACTTGTTTAAAACCGGATCTTGTGATAAGTCATATTTTAAATCTTCTTCTGAATTAACCGGCGCCATCTTACTTACTAACTTAGCATATAGGCTAATCATTGTCTGTCCCACTGATCTAACCATTTTTGACCCTAGCTGTGCTTCGTACCTAGCGTAGTACTTCTCAACGTCTGATGTAGACAGTTGTTGGATCTGTTCAATACTTAGTTCAACACCTAAATACTGTTTAGTTTTTCCACACGCAGCCAGAGAGTATAATCTTTCTTTATGACAGTGGTCTACGGAGTAGTCTGCTTGCTCCTCACACTTTAATAGTTCGTCACAATCCATTTTTAAAAAGCAATAAAAAAATAATATAATACTTTTAAAACCATGAGTTTAACGCTGGTTAATTATGCAGTGCCTGTTGTTGGTGTTATAGTCTATTCAACCCTTGCAAAATGCTTGTTAGGAATAAAACCGCCCAACATGGGAAAGATAGAAGATTCGCCAAAACTAGTTGCAACCTTATTTTTAGCTTTAACAACAAAAGATTATCTGATTAAAAAGCACATAGACAGCCTTTCGTATTATGATTATTTTAATTATTTTTTTAGTTAATAAAAAGATGAGTGAAAAAAAGATTATCAATACGATTTACTACTCTGCTGTAATTAGCGGCCTTAGTATAGGCTATAGCGTGTTAGCAAAAAACATGTTCAAGATGAAGCCAGCCGACCTAGGAAGGTTAGACATTGAGGACGTTGTTAAGGTTATAGTTGTAATCACTGCAGGGATTGCCTCAAAAGACTTTCTTGTTACACAGGGAATTATACCAGAAAAATTAGTTCATAGACAGATTAATCTAGAAAATATTGATTTATAAAAGATGTCTGGATTGGTTCTGAGGTGGGAGGAGCTATTGTTAACGCTTTGGCCTTCTCTGGAAGCAATTATATGTTTAGTAAGTTGCGGTCCGATGAAGAGAGAGAACGTCATAACAAAGCAATTGAAGATTTAGCTAAGGCAAGAGACGCTTATGAGAAAAGGCGAATTGCTCACTTAGACTTTATTAATAAAAAGTTAAGAGAACAGGGACATGCAGAGCACACATTTACAGACGTTGATGATGCAATGAATGAGTATTACTTAGTGACAGGAAAGAAGTTTCTAACATCGCCACCGCCAGAACTGTCTGACTTTTATGAACCATCTGAGGAACAGAAAACTGCAGAGATAGCTTTTATTGCAGTTGGTATGACCTCAGTCTATCTTGTTGCTCACTTCCTTGTGTAAAATAAAACACATTTAAAATATGGGCAATACGAAGTACATACGATGTACAAAATATATTATTCTCCTAAAGGGTATTGGAAAGGAAAGACTGCTATTGAAAACTGAGTAAAGCTGCTAGAGTGTCTGAATCAGATGCGAAAGACTGGCTTTCAAAACAGGCAATTTGGCAAATATATCTGCCTGCCCTAAAAAGAATAATAAGGCCTAGATTTGTTAACTCAGTTCCAAATGACACCCACCAGATGGACTTGCTGTATCTTCCACATGATAAAATAAGAAGAAAAAAGTTTAAGTATGCTCTGACAGTTGTTGACATGGCTTCAAGGTATAAAGACGCTGAACCTTTAACGGATAAAAGCTCAACTGCTGTGGCTGTGGCTTTACAACAAATATACATGCGAGGCCCATTAAAGTATCCAAGGATGATTCAAGTTGATGATGGAAAAGAGTTTAAAGGTTCTGTAAACCAGCTGTTTTTAAAACGTCATGTTACAGTTAAGAGAGGGATCCAGGCAACCATCGATCACAAGCCCTAGTAGAAAACTTTAATAAGAATCTAGCTGAACGTCTGTTTACCTATCAATATCACAGAGAAATTATGGATAGAGAACGCAACACAGAATGGGTTAGGAGATTGCCAGCAGTCTTACGCGCCATGAACAATGAAGAATTTAAGCAACAGGCCTTAAACCAGTAAACGCAATCAAATTAAAAAAAAATTAGCATTACTGAAGATGTGCAGGGGACTCAAAAACTCTTGCCGTTTGGACTAGAAGTAAGATACTTGTATGCTCCTGGAGAGGTAGAGGGCGATGTTAGAATTAGAGCCACAGATCCTATATGGAGCGTAGATGTATATGAAGTTGAAAGAATCATGAAAACATCCCCTCCCGTATATTATTTAAGAGAAACTCTTTCTGCTAAAAAGCCTGCCCCTAAAGATCTCTTGTTCGTGAAGAGCTGCAAGTTGTCCCGCCAAACACAGTGCATGTTAGTTAAAAAAGTATTTATTTTTTGCTCTCCCTGGAGAGAATGTAAATATCTTCGTTCACGATCGCCCATATTATTCTGCACGGAAACTCCCGTTTTAAAAGTACTAATTACGCCAATTTTAGAGGTTTTGGGATGTTAATTTTTTTGTGAAACAGGTGTTAATTTTGGCCAAAACTGATATGAGATGGACGTGATTTGTATGTGAAAAGGGGGGTTTTCGTGCAGAATAGCATGGGTGGTATTTACATTCTCTGTTTGTGTATGATAGCTAAAAGTGTAAACATTTGGTCGATAGTTGAATAACATTTCTTAAAACCTGCCCGCCACTCGCTAGTGCTATTATTATGTTCGACCCACTCTTGCAATCTACAGTTGATTATTGAACTATATAATTTACTACATATATCACAAAGTGATATGCCCCTGTAGTTACCTGGATCGTTGACTTCATCTTTCTTAAATAATGGCAATATAATCGACTCTGTCCAGTCATCAGGAAATATCCCTTTGTCAAAAAGTACATTAAAAAATATGACCAACAAATCAGCATTTTAAAACAATTCTCCAACTATACCATCAGGGTCCGCAGCTTTTCTGTTGCTTCTTTTTTTTTTAAATAGTTTTTTTAATTGCTGAGATTACTTCTGCTCTTGAAATTGGGCGGTCGAGGACACCTGCTTCACTATCAATATCAAGAAAGGTAACTTCTTCTGCTTCTTGCACGTCTTCTTCAATATCTTTTTCGAGAAGTTCTTTGATACCAATCATTACGCGTATTACTTTTTCTAACTGATGTTTTACGCATATGCTTCCAGAACTCTTTCTGATCGTTTACTGAATTAATCAAATTGCGTAATAAAGTAAAATTGTATTCGTTCTCCTTCCTCTTCAAAAGATTCTTATACTCCCTTCGAGCTTTACAATAAACGTCTCTGTCTTCATCGTCTAGCGTCTTTCTGGATATTCGCAGAAGCTGTTTCACGTCTTTTTTTTTTTTTATAGTTTTATAACATTCACGGTCAAACCAATCATCATTCTGTTGAGTAGTATTTATTCTTATTTGTTTTCTCATGCACTCTGCCTGTTCTTTTATACAAGCATTAAATGTGTTTGAAGCGGCATTAACAACATCATCCATGAGACCAACAGCTTCCTCAAGCATTAATAGTGCACGTTGACAACTCATTAGATCATGAAAAGTATTAGCATATTCACCTTGCCATACATACTTATCAATAAATTGTGTTTTTTCTTTATGTCTTTTCCATTTCTTACTTCATGTTTTAAGTTTATGTTGAACGCAAGAGGTAAATGGTCGGACTTTATATGTTCATTCACACTGAGGTTGCACGATAGATTAACAAGGGTAAACATGTCATAGGAAATTATGAAATAGTCACACTGTTCCCTGTCTCTGAAATGTATGTGAAACGACCTTAACGGTCGCCGTCACACACACCATTTAAAATGCACATATCTAGCGCACTACACATGTTTAACAACAGCTTACCATACCTGTTCAATGTCTTATCTTCGGAACCTCTGTTAATGAAGGTTCCGTTGTGTAAGCTGAAAGGGCACTTTTCTGTTGTAAATTCCTGGCAAATGTTAGAGATTCTGCTATTTAGATCTCATGCCAGAAATAAATACATATCAGGCATACTAAGCATAACATCAGAAAGGCAATTTTCCAAAATACTTATGCCATTATCAATATCATAGTAAACATAGTAGGGTGAATTTTCCGGAGGTACATATGTACATAAAGAACATTCTTAGAAAAACCAAACACATCTTTAGAAATACTGAACATCATCGTATTATTTAAGTCAGTTGGTAGCTCTTGTAGGAAGGGTAAAATTCCGCTTTGATAAGACATAACACCTCCAGATCGTCTTCCGTGTCTTGTAAATTGAAGATCAGGTTTACAGAAAACTTTATGATTGCTGAATACATACGAATTCAAATTTCCAAGAAACGTTTCTACTAAACAAACAAAATCAAATGATGTTATATACGAAACAAATGTTTTATCAGATAACTTAGAAAGGAAGCCATTCACGTTCCATTGCAAAAATGATACATGTTTTCTGTTCGTACCACTTAAATTTACATCATAGTAGCTTTCTGTAGAATTACCTCGACCATTCACAGTTACTATTTCTCTTCTATTACCAGACACTACATTAACTGCATCGTTTGCCAATGACAATGGGATAAAACTTGGTATCCGAACATCGGTGCAAGAAGAAAAACGGTCATTCCACATGAAAGACGAATCATCTTCGTCGTTGCTTAAAATCATGCACAGAAACATCGGAAGGGACGTTTTCATTCAATATTGGAGAAGACACAACCTTACTTTCCTTTTGATTATGTACAAAAACTTTGGTGGGGACACACATATTTGATAAAGAAATCAAATCATTTTCATTCACACTTTCATTCATTGTGTACTAAGTTTAGAAAAAAACCGCACTCAGTTGATGAACTAGGCACATCGCCTCCATTCATTCTTCCATTCATTCTTTCATTGGCTATACTGACATTAGAAGAACAATGGTCATTCGATAACGGAGATAATGCATTCTCCAACACTCCTTCATCATGTACAGGCACATTACGAGGTAAACATGCATTCAAAGAGGAAGATAAGCTATGCTCAATCACTCTTTCATTTTGCACACACAATTTAGAAGGAAAACACTCATCAAACATGAAAGGACACACATTTTCATCGATTTTTTTCATTATATGTGTGAACAACATTCGATGCGTCATCAGGTACACGTTTATTGATCACCGCAAAAACATCTGAATGTGTTCTGCTTAACGACACATTGCACGAGCAGTTTCTGTCGTGAACTTTACATTTAACAGAGAACGTTGACACAGCAGTATCACCCGTCCCATCCCGAGCTGCATGTGATGTGCCCTCCTTACCTTCTCGCTAAACGGTGCTATACTTTTTTCTTTACCCTTTATGTTTGATTATGGAACAGATTTGATGAGTTACATTGTTTATAAATTACTTTAAAAGGCCGGCTACATCTCTAAATGGACATTTACAGTTTTTCGTCCTGGTCTAAGTAATACTTTTCACCTTAAATGACCAGGTGATCAAAGATCATTGACACTTTCTTATTTTCTTTTCTAGCATCTTTCAGGTGAGGGACAAGTTTTTTGCGTATTTCTCTCACTCGCTGAGAGAAATCTTCTCCGATGAATACCTTGGTACCTCTCAACCTATGCCTGGCACTCAAAATTGTTTCCTTGTCCTGAAAAAAGTACAACCAATGGTCGGTGAATCCGGTTTGCCGTTCAGCCTGTGGAGCCTGTCAAACTGTTTGTCCTTTGGCAGTTCTGATTTGTCAGTTAATAAATCATGAACAAGGCCCTCACAGTCCTGCCTAGTTTCCCGTTCTCTCCTAGGAATACCATGAAATATAACATTGTTTCTCTTTGAACGACATTCAATCGTCAGACTTTCGTTCAAGTTTTAACACTTTTTCATTCAGACAGTCATTCTGTGCCTTGAGGTTGTCATTTTCACGTCTGAGGTTATCGACCTCCTTCTTCAAAGACAAAATCTCGTCATGTAGTCCAGTATACATTTCTTTCATGTCCCGCATATCAGCTTTCATTTCATCAAACATACAATTGAGGCCCTGAATGGAAGACAACACATCGCGTAGACTGGGTTCTGAAGCCATCCGGGAAGGAGAGGAGTCGGATGCCAATGAACCACCGCTGCGCTCTTCAGTCTGGTCTGCCTCAGGTCTGCTGCTTTGCTGCCAGAAGTAGGTCCAGGGTTCAGCTCAACGTCACCGCAGCGCTGAAGTAAACGTCCGTAGTACAACAGAGAGAGGATCAACCCTACGGAGACACCGTCTCGCCACGTACGCATCCACAATGTCCGAAAGTTTAAAGCGGCCTTTTTTAAATCACGACGATGCATAAATGCAAGAAATAATTATAGGGAAAAATTCACCACAAACAACACGGAAGGAAAGAGGTATTGCCGGCATGGTGTTGGTTGCACAATAACACTTCACAAAAACTGCTCTGGACTTCACAATTCCACTTTGATTTCGGAGCTCAAACTTGTTGATGTTTACACTCTGCGTGCCGGAAGTGAACCACCCTAGAGAGAAGAGGGGAGAGAGAGAGAGAGAGAGAGGAGAGAGAGAGAGAGAGAGGAGAGAGAGAGAGAGAGAGAGAGAGAGAGGAGAGAGAGAGAGAGAGACCCGTCTCCGCTGTGTGGTGATCATGGTGATTGTTTGTTTGAATTCTAACTTGCACCATCTTGTCATTTTGAGTGACGCATAATTCGGCAACCTGGATTTCACGGAGTAAAAAGAATTGGTCAGTATTATCTAGGCCATCCTTGAATTATGACACAAAGGGATTGTTGAAAAGTATTTCACAGCCTACTTGGAATTTACAAGCTCACCTACTCTTAGCGCTGCGGCCAATTCTACCCCTCCAGAATCGCCGAGGACATGCTTTGAAATTTTGAAAAAAAAAGTGTGAAGACATTGGAACCATGTCAATCTATTACAGACAGAGAACAGGGCTACTGTGCACAATCCTCTCACAGCAGGACACAGATTTCATCTCCAGTCTGTGAAGACACTGGGACCATGTCAATCTATTACAGAGAACAGGGCCACTGTGCACAATCCTCTCACAGCAGGACACAGATTTCATCTCAAGTCTGCTAACTGTGCAACATGGGATTGCCTGATGACGCCCTCATCAGCGTCCTGATTTCACCGATAAAAAAAGACTATGATTTACTGAACAAAATGTGAGGGGTAAATTTCAGGGGACAAACATGAATTCCCTCCCTAAGGACACAAAAAAACCTGGTATTGTGGTAAATCTGTGATGTAGTGAAGCCAAACAATAATTCGTTCGATGAAAAACATCCTTTACTTGCGTCAGTCAGGCCTGAAAATTTCATCAACTTTCTCAGAAACGTCTCCATTAAGTGGGAGAACCTCGACTTTTTGGAAATAAAACAAACGAAAACAAACCCTATACATCTGACGAGACTCGAACGCGCGACGTCCGCAGGCTGACAGCCCGTGACGTAGACAATTGCGTACCACGGAAGTGGCTTCCCCAAATCTCCTTCTCCTTCTACAGGAGCAGTTGTTTGGAGTTTATCAAGGCCCCACTGGCCGTCTTGGCATTATGGTGTGTGTTAACCACCGTATGAGGGAGGGGGAGGGGGATGTGCGGAGTGGGGGAAGGAGGAGGTAGGAAGGGAGGTGCGCGGAAGGCTGCGAATTTGGTCACCGTCAGATTCATGCTACAAGATGATGATCACAAAGAAACATTTCAACGAACAATGCAGACAGCTTCAAAGGGAAGTGACTGCAGACGCAAACTGAAAAGATCTTAAACAAACAAACAAACCCTATGCCGCCGAACGAATGAAAGAAATTACAACATAAACACGACGCGTTTTTACCTCTTTGGTCTTCTTATGGCAAGACAAAACATTCAAGACAATGAAACCGAATCACGAACAGAAAACATGAAGCGAAATACAAAACATTCAAGACAATGAAACCGAATCACGAACAGAAAACATGAAGCGAAATACAAAACATTCAAGACAATGAAACCGAATCACGAACAGAAAACATGAAGCGAAATACAAAACATTCAAGACAATGAAACCGAATCACGAACAGAAAACATGAAGCGAAATACAAAACATTCAAGACAATGAAACCGAATCACGAACAGAAAACATGAAGCGAAATACAAAAAATTCAAGACAATGAAACCGAATCACGAACAGAAAACATGAAGCGAAATACAAAACATTCAAGACAATGAAACCGAATCACGAACAGAAAACATAAAGCGAAATACAAAACAACGAAGGACGTCATGAAAAAAGTTAAACTGATGCACACACACACAACAACACACAATACAACACAACACAAAACCACACACACAGCAACAACACAACACACACACACACACACACATCACACACACACACACACACACACACACACACACACACACACACACACACACACACACACACCACACACACACACACACACAACACACATACACACACACACACACACACACAACAAATCAAACACACACACAC
>CM031622.1:62555617-62579268 GCA_018398815.1 Conus ventricosus | reverse complement strand
TCAAGGATGACGGTTTGCATTAGTGGCACAATAGTGCTACAGATTTTATGCTATGGAGAGAGAATGTAAATATCTTTTGTTCACGATCACCCCATCTTATTTTGCACGAAAAGCCGCCATTTTGAAGTAACGATTACGTCAATTTTTGGAGTTTTGCGTGTTAATTTTGTTTAGAAAACGGGTGTTAATTTTGACCAAAAGTGACATGAGAAGGACGTGATTTGTTTGTGAAAAGGGGGGTTTTCGTGCAAAATAAGATAGGTGAGCTTGAACCTGTATATTTACATTCTCTACGTTACAAAGCCATCTACAAGACAACACAATGATAGCGACGCAGTAAGACAGCAGGCCGAGCGGCCCGTTTACCGACTGTGTGTGTCTCAGATGTTCCGACCAAAAAATCGATAAAACACGTCTCGCGAGCCCACCGCATTGCTGCTCTTAGCGAGCGTGTGCTGACACGTTCTGCCACCTCTTTCTCTGTTCTTCATCGCGCTTAACTAGTAGTTGCTTGCCAGCCAGGCAATGAATCACCGCTCAGCACGCGGGCACATCCTGTTCAGTCACAATATCAGATGCCAAGTGGTCCTACCAGTTCCACTTTTCTTGACACCTCCTTCCACTTTGACACACTTGTCACCTTCACCCCAAGTCACCCCAAGTCAACCCCAAGTCACCCCAAGTTCTTAATCGAGTCACCCCAAGTTCTTAATCAAGTTCTTAATCAAGATCTTAATCAAGTTCTTAATCAGTCACCTCAAGTTCTTAATCAAGTTCTTAATCAAGTCACCTCATGTTCTTAATCAAGTGACCTTTAAGTTCCTACTCAAGTGGCCTTTAAGTTCTTAATCAAGTGACCTTTAAGTTCCTACTCAAGTCACCTTAAGTTCTTAATAAAGTGACCTTTAAGTTCTTAATCAAGTGACCTTTAAGTTTTTACTCAAGTCACCTTAAGTTCTTAATCAAGTCACCTCAAGTTCTTTATCAAGTAACCTCTAAGTTCCTACTTCAGTCACCATAGCTTCTTAATTAACTTAAGTCGCCCTTAAGTCACCCAAAGATCAACTAAGACATCCTATAAGTACAACCAAGTTCTTATTCAAGTCAGTTTATAATTCGTACAATTCATCGTGATCAAAACAAGAATCCTTACATCCAGTCATGAATCCTTACATCTAGTCATGAATCCTTGCATCTAGTCATGAAGTCTTGGTGTCTAGTCATGGAAGTTTCAAGACATGGAAAGTTAAGTCATGAATCCTTACATCTAGTCATGAAATCTTGATGTCTAGTTATGGAAACTTGACAACAAGACGTGAAGTCTTGTCAACAAGACGTGAAGTCTTGTCATCTAGTCATGGAAAGTTGACAACAAGACGTGAAGTCTTGTCATCTAGTCATGGAAAGTTGAGTCATAAAATCTTGCATCTAGTCATGGAAGATTGACGTCTTGACATGTGATCTTACATCTGAAGTCTTACATCTAGTCAAGTTGATGTCTAGACATGAAATCTTGCATCTAGTCATGGAAAGTCATTTCGTCATCTGGTTGATCTGCCAAGTAATCCGTCTAGTCAGATAGTATCAGATCTGTCATATAATTTCTTAGCATCTAGTCGTCATCTAGACATCTAGACGTCTAGACTTCAAGTTTGACTTTGGACATCTAGACTTCGGCATCCGAATATCTAGACATCAAGTTTGACATCAAGTTGGTCATCAAGTTGGACATCAAGTTGGTCATCTAGACATCTAGACGTCCAAGTTTGACATCTAGACTTCAAGTTTAACATCCACGTTTGATATCCAAGTTTGATATCTAGACATCTTTGACATCTAGACATCTTTGACATCTAGACATCTTTGACATCTAGACTGACATCTAGACATCTTGTTGTCATCTAGACGTAAAGTTATCAGATCTGTTGACATCTAGTTATTAAGTAATCTGTCGTCTAGACATCAAGTTATCATGTTGTCGTCTTATCATGTTGTTATCTAGATGTCTAGACGTCAAGTTATCAAATTATCATGTGTTATCGGATCTGTCTCAAGTTATCAAGTTATCAATGTCAAGTTATCCACCATCTAGATACCCATACATCAAGTTATCAGATCTGTCAAGTGATCTAGACATCAGATCTAGACGTCAAGACATCAAGACATCAAGTTTGACATCCAAGTTTGACATACAAGTTTGACATGTAGACATCTAGACATCTAGACTTCACGTTTGACTTCAAGTTGGACATCTAGTCTTCAAGTTTGACATCCAAGTTGAATATCTAGACATCTAGACATCAAGACTTCAAGTTTGACTTCAAGTTGGACATCCAAGTTTGACATCCAAGTTTGACATCCAAGTTTGACATCCAAGTTTGACATCCAAGTTTGACATCCAAGTTTGACATCCAAGTTTGACATCTAGACGTCTAAGTTTGACATCTAACTTTGTCATGTGGAAGATACAGCAAGTCCATTTGGTGGGTGTCATTTGGAACTGAGTTAACAAATCTAGGCCTTATTATTCTTTTGGGGGCAGGCAAATATATTTGCCAAATTGCCTGTTTTGAAAGCCAGTCTTTCGCATCTGATTCAGACACTCTAGCAGCTTTACTCAGTTTTTCAATAGCAGTCTTTCCTTTCCAATACCCTTTAGGAGAATAATATATTTTGTACTTCGTATTGTCCATATTTTAAATGCATTTTATTTTACACAAGAAAGTGAGCAACAAGATAGACTGAGGTCATGCCAACTGCAATAAAAACTATCTCTGCAGTCTTCTGTTCCTCAGATGGCTGATAAAAGTCAGACAGTTCTGGCGGTGGCGATGTTAGAAACTTCTTTCCTGTCACTAAGTAATACTCATTCATTGCGTCATCAACGTCTGTAAATGTGTGCTCTGCATGTCCCTGTTCTCTTAACTTTTTATTAATAAAGTCTAAGTGAGCAATTCGTCTTTTCTCGTAAGAGTCTCTTGCCTTAGCTAAAATCTTCCATTGCCTTGTTATGACGTTCTCTCTCTTCATCAGACCTCAATTTACTAAACATATAATTGCTTCCAGAGAAGGCTAAAGCATTAACAATAGCTCCTCCCACCATTAAAACTAATCCAGACATCTTTTTATAAATCAATATTTTCTAGATTAATCTTTCTATGCATTAATATTTTCTGGGATAATCCCCTGTGTAACAAGAAAGTCTTTTGACGCAATCCCCGCAGTAATTACAACTATAACCTTAACAACATCCTCAATGTCTAACCTTCCTAGGTCAGCCGGCCTCATTTTTAACATGTTTTTTGCTAACACACTATAGCCTATACTAAGACCGCTACTTACAGCAGAGTGGTAAATCGTATTGATAATCTTTTTTCACTCATCTTTTTATTAACTAAAAAATAATTAAAATAATCATAATACGAAAGACTGTTCTATGTGCTTTTAATCAGATAATCTTTTGTTGTTAAAGCTAAAAATAAGGTTGCAACTAGTTTTGCCGAATCTTCTATCTTTCCCATGTTGGGCGGTTTTATTCCTAACAAACATTTTGCAAGGGTTGAATAAACTATAACACTAACAATAGGCACTGCATAATTTAACCAACGTTAAACTCATGGTTTTAAAAGTATTATATTATTTTTTATTGTTTTAAAAATGGATTGTGACGAACTATTAAAGTGTGAGGAGCAAGCAGACTACTCAGCAGACCACTGCCATAAAGAAAGATTATACTCTCTAGCTGCGTGTGGAAAAACTAAACAGTATTTAGGCACTGAACTAAGTGTCGAACAGATTCAACAATTGTCTACATCAGACGTTGAGAAGTACTACGCCAGGTACGAAGCACAGCTAGGGTCAAAAATGGTTAGATCGGTGGGTCAGACAATGATTAGTTTATATGCTAAGTTAGTAAGTAAGATGGCGCCGGTTGATTCAGAAGAAGATTTAAAATATGACTTATCACAAGACCCGTTTTAAACAAGTCCCTAGAAACTCTTGCATGTGACATGTATTACAGATTTAGGACATTTATATGCCATTCATCATGGGATTAATTACTTTTAATCATATTAATTTTGATCATATTAAATTTAATCGCAATAAAAAAAATGAGCGATCAGGAGAAGAAGACGCCGCAGGACAGTCCGCAGGAGCAGAATGTACCACAAGTGAGCCCACAAGAGAATGTACCACAAGTGAGTAGTGTTACTAAGTTTAAAAGTCCTGGCGTGTTGCGGCTGGCCATAGACTAGCTGATTGGAACCGACTGCAAAAAGCAAACCAATCAGCAAAACAAAAATTGTTAGATAGTAATACAACATCGCCGCCAGCACCGCCATCGCAATTAACAACAACACAATCACAATCACAATCAAACAATAAGATGTATCATTATGTATTGGGAGCTGCTGTTGTTGGTGGTTTTTTAGCATACAGATACCTAACACCATACCTAGCAACAAAGTCACAAGCCCCCACAGTAAAAGAAGAAGAACCAACTTCTGCAAAAAAAGTGCAACCTCCCGCTGTAGACCCCATTTTCTATGGAATAGTTTTTTAATGAACTAGATAAGAACTAGATAAGTACAAGTTAAGTTAGTTATAGAAAGTACTTTTTAAGTTAAGTGCAAGTTAAGAATAGGTTAAGTGCAAAAAAATTAAGTTCTAGTTAAGTACATGATTAAGTACATGATTAAGTTCTAGTTAGGTACATGATTAAGTACAAGTTAAGTACATGATTAAGTTCTAGTTAAGTACATGATTAAGTTCTCCAATGACCTATAGCATATGAAAACTCAGGATTGACGTAAGTTCTCTTGTTATTGTTAGGACTAGTGATTTCTTATTAACTGCAGTTGTGTTTACTTGATGAAGAGTAGAGCGCAGATTAACATTTGTGTGTTGAAATACTTTGTTTTCAAAGAGGGCCTGTTTGTAGTTGTCGTGAGTTTTTTTTTCGACAACTTCTTTACTTATGCTCTTAGCCTTCTTCATTACAGAAGTCTGGGCAGCAACGCTATAACCTCTTCGACCGCAAACCGTTCTCGTATAACCGTTCCATTAAGTTCATCCTTCATCTTTCCAATCACTTTCTTGTTTACAGTTGAATGTAAAGGACTGTCTTTAGGATAGTCACATGTGTCGTACCACCCATCAACTCCTTTAGCCACCTCGGTTTAAATGTCTCTATAAAAATCCTCAGTGGGGATGTCTAGAATAAAACTATCAGTGTCTGTGTAAAGGATTCTAGATTCTGGGTACAGTGGTTTAAAGTAATCGTACAGAAATTCTAGAATCAAAAGCTTTGACAGCTCTAACACAGTAAACCCAATAAACACCGGTTTGTCTAACATAACATCCTTTTTCTTCATCATAATGCCAACCAGGCTGTCGTTAAATCTTCTAAAGTCTTGATAGTTAGGTTTAGAGACCAGCTTAATTGCTTGTTTTTCTTTTGTAACTAATCTTACATCTTTACGCTTGTGTGGGTTCTCCATAGTTTTGCCAAAACCGCTGTTATTCATTAACTTAAAGAAGTCTTTTTCTGAAGCATCAGTGGCCTTGGTTCTAAGATCGGTGTTCTTCATGATGTATGGTCTCATGAAGGGCTCTTGGTCAAAAGTAATTATTCTATGAACGGCTGTAAGTTTCAGTCCGTGTCTAAAGTAAAACTGTAACAGCCGGTAGTGACAGACATATTTAGTCTTGTGTCGAAGATTAGGCACAAGTTTAGGAGGTTCTGTGGGAGTCATCTTTAATCTTTCTGCGGCTAGGGGGTAATCGTTGTGGAGATCGTGTAATTCTTTAGGATATTCTAAGTCTACTTCTAAGATTAGTCCTGCTGAATTATCAGGCGTAAGCTGTGACAACATACCTAACACAGTATTAACTTCATGAGGCCCTTTTATCATTGTAAAGTTTCTCAGTGGAAGTGCCTGGCTCATAGCCCACCCATACAGATTGTTGGCGTCTAAGTACATTAGATAATTAGACGGTTTGGTGGGGTCATAATCATCTAAGTACTTATTGTTGGCTTTACAGTAAGGATGTGAGGCCATGCTAGTACCCCCCCCCCCCCCCCCCCCCCCCTTAGACCGTCTTCAATCATCTGGAGTGTGGGCAGATCAGATATTAAGTCAATCTTGATGTTTGTAGACTTCAAGAATGCGTCCAAGAAAGGCCAGGAGCAGAGATGTAATGTGTTGAGTCTAGACCATAATGTTTCATGCATGTAGATCTGTAATTTTTAAACACGTCTGCCAATAAACACACGTCAGCCATTAGATACTGATCGTGATAGTCGTCCATCGTTCGACAGTGTAATTCTGCCCAGGCTTTTTGAGCGTATTCATATTCAGAGTCGCTGATGCCCTTTCCTCTAAGACTAGAAAAGAAAGCGTCTTTAGGAGAAGTGAGTCTTCATCAAACCTTTCCCACGAGTTCATGCATTCATAAGGATAAACACCTTTACGCACTAAAGATAAGTTAAAATATTGTTTAGTTTATTGGAAAGTCTTGTAGAGATCCTGCTAATCTATCTAAACTCCCCATCAGATGTTGGGCAGAGTCATAAAAGGATAAACAGTCAAGTTGGAAGTCTAGATGACAAATCCGACAAAGACAAGATGTCAAACTTGATGTCAAGATGTCAACTTAGATGTCTTGATGTCAACTTGATGTCTAGAGGTCAAACTTGAAGTCTAGATGTCAAACTTGGATGTCCAGCTGGATGTCTAGATGTCAAACTTGAAGTAAAACTTGAAGTCAAACTTGGAAGTCTAGTTCAGTGCCTAAATACTGTCTAGTTTTTCCACACGCAGCCAGAGAGTATAATCTTTCTTTATGGCAGTGGTCTGCTGAGTAGTCTGCTTGCTCCTCACACTTTAATAGTTCGTCACAATCCATTTTAAAAAGCAATAAAAATAATATAATACTTTTAAAACCATGAGTTTAACGCTGGTTAATTATGCAGTGCCTATCGTTGGTGTTATAGTTTATTCAACCCTTGCAAAATGTTTGTTAAGAATAAAACCGCCCAACATAGAAAGATAGAAGATTCGCCAAACTAGATTTAGCTAAGGCAAAAGACGCTTATGAGAAAAGACGAATTGCTCACTTAGACTTTATTAATAAAAAGTTAAGAGAACAGGGGCATGCAGAGCACACATTTACAGACGTTGATGACGCAATGAATGAGTATTACTTAGTGACAGGAAAGAAGTTTCTAACATCGCACCTCCAGAACTGTCTGACTTTTATGAACCGTCTGAGGAACAGAAGACTGCAGAGATAGTTTTTATTGCAGTTGGTATGACCTCAGTCTATCTTGTTGCTCACTTTCTTGTGTAAAATAAAAATGCATTTAAAATATGAACAAAATATATTATTCTCCTAAAGGGTATTGGAAAGGAAAGACTGCTATTGAAAAACTGAGTAAAGCTGCTAGAGTGTCTGAATCAGATGCGAAAGACTGGCTTTCAAAACAGGCAATTTGGCAAATATATCTGCCTGCCCCAAAAAGAATAATAAGGCCTAAATTTGTTAACTCAGTTCCAAATGACACCCACCAGATGGACTTGCTGTATCTTCCACATGACAAAGTTAGAAGAAAAAAGTTTAAGTATGCTCTGACAGTTGTTGACATGGCTTCAAGATAAAAAGACGCTGAACCTTTAACGGATAAAAGCTCAACTGCTGTGGCTGTGGCTTTACAACAAATATGCATGCGAGGCCCATTAAAGTATCCTAGGATGATTCAAGTTGATGATGGAAAAGAGTTTAAAGGTTCTGTAAACCAACTGTTTTTAAAACATCATGTTACAGTTAAGAGAGGGATCCCAGGCAACCATCGATCACAAGCCCTAGTAGAAAACTTTAATAAGAATCTAGCTGAACGTCTGTTTACCTATCAATATCACAGAGAAATTATGGACAGAGCACGCAACACAGAATGGGTTAGGAGATTGCCAGCAGTCTTGCGCGCCATGAACAATGAAGAATTTAAAGCAAACAGGCCTTAAACCAGTAAACGCAATCAAATTAAAAAAATTAGCATTACTGAAGATGCGCAGGGGGCTCAAAAACTCTTGCCGTTTGGACTAAAAGTAAGATACTTGTATGCTCCTGGAGAGGCAGAGGGCGATGTTAGAATTAGAGCCACAGACCCCATATGGAGCGTAGATGTATATGAAGTTGCACGATTATGAAAACATCCCCTCCCGTATATTATTTAAGAGAAACTCTTTCTGCTAAAAAGCCTGCCCCTAAAAGATCGTTTGTTCGTGAAGAGTTGCAAGTTGTTCCACCAAACACAGTGAGTTAAAAAAAAATATTATTTATTTTTTGCTAAACTTATAATTTTTTTTGTGTTAAACTTATTTTGGGTTTAACTGATCATTTGTTTGTTTTTCAATGCTCTGTTTAATTGCATCAAAGTCTACCTGTTGTGAAGTAAAAGTCTTTCTCCACTCCTTTTGAAGTTCAATTTTTTGTCGTCTGTAATCCTCACCATCGGCCATAAGCTTCTGAAATTCTTCGTCTGTAATGTTTTCATCCTGTAATGATTTGCTTATTCTTAATCTTAATGAACAAAGTTTTGCTGATGCTAGGGCCACAATGGGAGTGTGCTTTTGTAATTTAGGTGTCAATGTTTTTAAAACAGCACTTACAATCATAGACATGGTGCCTAAACCTAAACTAAGGCCCCCTAATGCTAAAGAGGCTGGCGCTCCGGCCCCAGTAGCTAAAAGAGCAACACTAGACCCAGCACTTACGCTAGCTACAGCTGAGGAGCTAGTAATTACATAAGAAAGAGTATTTAAAGCTTTAGCATATTTCTTTCTAGTAACCCAATACTTATCCAAGTCGCTTTCTATTTCCTTTTGAAGTTCAGTTATTTGCTCTAACCTAAACTGTTGAACCTCCATTGTTAATCAAATTAATTTTGTAAAAATGTTCTTATTAATCCTTCTGGTAGCACTTCACCAACAGAGTAAAACCCAATAAAATCAACAAACTTAATGAAAATAAAGTCAAGTACTGTTAGTTTGGTTTTGTCAACATTCACAGTAACCTTGTTAGATGATACAAAAGTGTTTATTTCATCTCCGTTTTTAGTAATAACAATAACGAGCCTAAGAGGGGCATCCAAGTTTTCAGACAATAATTGTACTCCCCTTGCTAACACATGTTCTGGCAAACTAGAATTTAGACTCCCCTGGAGTGATTAATAAAACAAAAATCAAAGTAGCAGTGTTAGGCATTGGTGGTTTTGGGATAAATTCTAGGGTTACTGTGTCATCCCCCACTTCAGCTAAGGACTTCTTTCTGCTCAGCACATATTCACGCTTATATGTATCTATTACAATCTGCTTTTTCTGTTGTCTTCCTAGAACAAGACTAGCAAGAAAGGGGCCTGCCTTCAAAGCTTTTCTAAAATTGTGGGTTTTTTTTTTTTTATCAAAGTATACATTGGGGCTTCGTAAGTCAAATATAAAATCCCAGTTAATTTCAGGATGCAAGACCCAGTTATTGTCTTGTCTATAAAGCCTGTATTCATATTTGCCGTAATCAGTTGTTTCTAGATTTCTTATTTGTTCTAGTTTAGGATATTGCTGTCGTTTTTTGTCTTCAATTTCTGTTCGTTTGTAAACCCCATCATCTGTGTATTCAAATCCATAAACATTTCCTATCACCCTGTCAGATCAAACTCGGTTGTGTCTGCTAGGTCTTTTAGCTCTACTGCAACGCATTTAGGAGCTAGCTGCGCTTTTTTATTCTGGCCCGCAAGACATTCTTTTTATATTAAAAATATAATAAACAATCTACAATAAAAAAAAGTTTTGAACTGGGGGGTCGGTCCGCAAGCATAGTTTTAGCGTGTTTAGATTTTTCTAACTGTTTCTTTTTTTTTTACCTTCTTTGCCCCCTTATTATATAATTTTCACTTAAACATTCTTAAAAACCCTTTTTTTCCTTAGTGTAAAAAATAAAACCCGTTTTTAAACTGCGTTTCAAAGTTTTTTTAAGACAGCATTGTGTTTTTGAGTTAAGAGCCACCAGAAACTAAGGGGTGGCGACCACAAAAGGGCCCTAGCTTTGACAAGCTTTTTTTTTTTTAAACAATGTCTTTTTCGCAAACAGTCATCAATAATAAACAGTTTTTCGGGTTCCCCAAATAGTCTATAGTAATGTTCTAAACAGTGGGTTGTTTGTCGCTGGGATCAGCTAGAAAATATTCTCGTCTGTCCAAATAAACTTCCTTGCTTTGAAAACTTGTTGTGCTTAATGTTGTGCAAAAATTATAACAATGTTCCGTCATGAAACCTGTTTTTTGGCGTCATATACGACCATGTCGGGCCCAATAGATTCCCCGGCAGTTATCTGCTCTGCCGGGGCCGAAGTTTTTGTGGGGCAAAATGCAGTGAAAGACGGGTCACGGGTGCCCAACCCACTTCCGCCGTGGGAGAACCCGTGTAAGTCCCCCAACCCGTCATTCTCTCTCGGCCTGCCGTCAAAGCAAGTAAGTCTTGTGCTCTGTCTCGCCTTCTCTTTCCCGTTTTTTTTTAGATAGCCTTTGTTTGTTTTTTTGCTTTTTGTTGTGGTTTGGCGCGTTTTCCCCCTTTTCTTTCTTGAACCGGGGGGGCTTTTGGGGTTTGGGGTTTTAAATTTCATTTTTTTAAAACCCGCCACCCCTCGCCTTGGCCTTTGTCTTGGCACTTGCGATTTTTGCATTCGGCTTTTTTCGATTTCAAAAAGTCAAACTCCATCCCCGGGTTTCGCCCTTTCCCCCCATTTTTTGGTTTTTCCGGCCCCCCCTTTTTAAACCAATCTCGGCCCCTTTTTCCTTCCAGGGGGACTCCCGTTTCGCCAAAATTTTTCACTTAGCCCACTGGGTTTCCCTTTTTCTTCGCCGGCTTCCGCTTTTTGTTTTTCACCGGCCAAAACCGCGTCACTTCCGATCGACCGGGCCTCGATCTCTCACTGACTTCCGTTGCATTTAATACAATTTCAGTGTCTCCCACGACTTTTGGTTGGCCCTTCCAAATCCCTCAATCCCCCTTTCTTTTTTTCCCCCCTTTGCGATCGTGCTTTTCCGGTTTTTTTGTTCCCCACCCCCAAAGGCCCAACAGGGTTTGAAGGACACTAAGGCTCGAGGCGCCCCCCTTTTTCCGGAAAGTCGCTCTCTCCCCCCGGGAGGGGGGTGTGTCGTTTTCCAAAGGGAAAACCCGCCACGCACACGATGAGGGGAGGGCCCGGTGTAGGGGAAAGGGTTTCCGTCCCGGGGAAACCGCGAGCCATCATTCCGATTCCCCCTTCTACCCTACCGGCGGTACACGATCGTGGGCGATCAAAAGCCCAAAACATTCGGTCCAGGGGGAATGAAAAAATGGGCAGTAAATTCCGATGTTTTTCTTTGTTTCCCTTCCCTAACCCCAAATCCCCCAAAGGGAAAGGCTCCCATAAAAGGGACCCCCCTTTTCAAAATCTTCACGTTCCCGGGCCCTGGTTCGCCTGTTGTTTTCGACCGGGGAAAGGGAAACCCCTCCCCCCAATATGCCGCGTCCGGCGATCTTTGGCCCCTGGGGAAACCCTTGCCGATACCCGGACCGGCAGGGTGGCGACCCCCGGAGGGAATACCGCACGTCACCCGATCTATTTGAGACGTGAGCTAGACCTCCACAAAACGTCACACAGTCTCGGGACGTTTCTCCCCAACCTGTCCGGGTTCAGCCACGACCCGGACCGCGGGGCGTCAAAAAACCGGGGTGGAGGGAATGTGGCCAGTCTTCGGTGGAAACCCCCCCCCTGACCCACATCCCGGGTCAGGTACGCAGGCATCGGGGTCGCTCGGACTGCGACCCACCCCCCAAAGGTTTGAAACCCCCGAAAGATCGTCCCCAAACCCCCCTAGGGGGGACAGGACGTTGGGGGGCCGACTTCTTCCGCCCCCTATTTTGGGGGCCCCCGCGGTTCCGTTCCCCAGGGGGGAGGATCGCCCCCGGGGGGCCGGGGTAAACCCCCCCGTCCCTTGAGGGTTTTAAACCCACGTCTCAGCCCTTCCCCCTCCCCTAAAAACCAAAACGGCCGGAGGCCCCCGGCGTTCGTAACCCTTCCCCCACCCCCCTGCCACGGGAAGGGGCCCCGGGGCGGACCCCCCCCCGGGAGATAGGAGGCAGTGCTCTCCCGGGGGCGCGGGGTTTCCCGGGTTTCCCCCAGGGGACTCCGGGCCCCTGGGCCCCCCACAGCCCTCCCTTTTTCCCCCCCGGGCGGTGGTTCTCTTTCCCCCCAGAGGGAAACAGGGGCTTAGCCGGAATCTTCCCCCGATCCATCTTTTTGGCCTCATGTGGGATCCGGGCCCCCCAGAGCTGGATCGACCCGGGGCCCCCTTCCTTGGGCGCTGTCCGATGGCAGTCCCCCAGTTTTTTTTCCCGGTTTCCGGGCCCCCCGGGGAGTGTCCTCGTTTCCCCCCCTTCCCCCTTCCCCCAAAGGGGTTCACGATCCCCGCACCCCTGAAATGGCCTTTTCCCAAGGTGGCCCGAACTTTTCCCCTTTACGATCAGAAAAAACCCCCCGTTGGGGGGGGGTCCCCGAGGAAAAATTTTTTTTCCTTTTTTTTCCCCCAGTCTGGGGACCTTTCCATTTTGGAAGCCCGGGGGGCCCTCCCCGATTTTTGTTGGGTTTGGGGAAACCCCCCCCTCTAAAAAAATTTTTCGCCCCCTTTTCCCGTTTCACTGGGCACCCCCCCAACCCCGCGATCACGGGCAAGGTAGCCGCCCCCCCGGAACCCAAAAAAACCCCACCCCCTTTGTTGGGGCAGATCGGCCCCCCCCCCCGGGGTACCCCAATTTCCGTTCCCCCCCCCGGGGGTGAATTTTTTATCAAACCCCCAAAAGCGGCCCAATAGGATATTTTCCCCAGGACCCCCGTCAGGCCCCCCATGTCTTTTTTCTCTCTTTTCTGCCCAAATCCGGCCCCAAGGGAGATTTGGCCCTTTCCCCGGGTTTACCTCAGGCTCCCCCTTAAACCCCGCCCCCCCCCCTCCCACATTTTCCCCCTTCTTTTTTTAAAAACCCCACAGAGTGGGGGAAAAATCGCCAGAGTGGGAAAAATGCCCCACCCCCCCGCGGGGCCTTTCCTTTATTGACATGTTTTCCAAAGCGAGCGGAGGAACTTGGCCAAAAAGGGGAGGCATTGTTCCCGCGTTTCAGACCCCCGGGGGAAAATGAGGGGAGGGCCCCAAACCTGTTTTATGACCCCCTTAAGCGTTTTCTTTTTCAACAAAAAAGGCACCCCCCTCGGGGCTGCGGCGGACGCGACCAGGAAATCACTTTAAAATGCCTTCTTTTGGGAGTGAGAGACCCTGCAAAACACAGGCCCATCTCTCCCCAGCGTTTAAGGGGGGGCCTTACGCGCATTCCCGGGGCAGGAAGGGAGTCGCTTTTGGCGACTATTCCCCTGCGGCATTTCCCATGCCGTCGAGGAGCGCAAACACCGTTCTTTTGCGACCACCAAAACCCCCGTTTAGCACCGCCCTTCTTAGACCTTTTTCGTCAGGGGGGCCCTTAAACCCCCAGCCAGCCCCCGCCCTACCCCAAGCAGCGGGCCCCCAGGCCCCCCCAAAAACCCCCCACGGGCCCAAACCGAAAAAACCCCCAAAAAATTTTGGTTTGGCCAAAAGGCCCCGGCCCCCCGGGGTGACCCAGCGCCCACCCCCCCGAGGGGGGGGACAAGTCCCGTCTTTCCCGACACACCCCAGCCCCCTGCCCCCCGGGAGGCAAATCTGCCCCGGGCCCCCCCACCAGGGGGGGCGGGATGGGGCCCCAACCCCCGGGTGGGTTTCTGTTTTGCAGGGGTGGGTTCCCCTCTACCCTGGGGGACACGAAAAGCCCTCCCCTCCTTCCTCCCCCCCTCCCTTCCCCCGGGGGGGCCCACCCCCGCCCAGGCGGGGGGCCCTTCCCCCTGGAAATCGGGGAGCTTCTCCCCAAGGGCGCCATCCGAGGTACCACACCCCAACCCCGGGGTTTTCTCTGCCCCTTTTTATCCCCAAAGGGCCCCCGGGGGGCTGGAGGCCATCTCGACCCTTTTCCCCCCTCAACAGAACCCCCAGGACAACCGATTCCCAAAATGGAACCCCCGGCCCCGATCAGGGGAACCCCCACCAATTTTGGGGGCTGGGGCCCCTCGATAATTTTCCCAAAAATGCTTTTCTTCCAGATCCTCAACCACCCTTTCCCCAGAAAATACCTTCGTTTCGTCTTGGGGGGGCCCGGGGGTTTTTCAATTCAAGGCCCCCCCATTGGGGCTCTCCCCCGGCTCCCCTTTGCGACCTTCCAAATGGCCGGACCCTCCTTTTTAGAAAAGATTTCCTTCCAGGGGAGAACTCCGAGGGGTTTCCCTTTGTGGGCCCAATCCCCTAACGCGTTCCCCTTGGGACCCCTTCCCCCGTTTTGACGCCTCAATAACCCCCTTTGGCCTTTTGTCCTCCATTTCCTTTTGACCTTCTGTCCATGAAGACTACCTTTCCTCCTCGCCCTCGCTTCCGCGAGACGGCGAGGCGAGATCCATGCCCTTAGCGGGGACCCCAGAGACATTGCCTTCCACAGAGACGGCTCCGTCTCTCTTAAGTTCCTTCCCGAGTTCCTAGCCAAGAACCAGGAACCGGCAGTCCCTCCCCTTACCTCATCATCCGCCCCTGCGGATACACTAGGGGGCGACACCTCTTCGGACATAGCCCTTTGCCCTTCTCGATGTCTAACACACTACTGGGAACGCTCGCGCCCCAGGCGCGTTTCACAAAGACGTCTTCTCATTTCCATCAACCCAGTAACACGAAAGACATCTCAGCTGGCACTGTCTCTAGGTGGCTCTCCAAGACGGTCAGAACTGCCTATTCCCAGGCATCCGAGGATCTCCCCGTCTCTTCCCCCCGGGCCCATGAGGTCAGAGCGCTGGCCACTTCGGCAGCATTCCAGCACTCTGTTCCCATCCGCCACCTCCTGGAGGCAGCCTTTCTGGCGTTCGGAGAATCCCTTCATAAAATTTTATTTGAGGACATCCGCTGACAGGGCTGATGGTTCTAATGGGATATCCTTTGTGGCGGCTAATGCATCCATATCGGGTAACCCAGGAACCACTAGGGCACTCGCCCTCCTCCTTTTACTATGAATTCTGCTATTGTCTGACATGGTACAGTATATGACGCCAAAATGGGGAGTTTGTATATACTCCCTGTTTGGCTAGTATACTTACCATGTCAGACTCTAATGCCCGCCCTACCTTCCCCGCTAGCGCCAAGTTCTGGGGTTACCTTGCGCGCAGGCCTCGATGAATGACGTATGGGAGACTTACACTGGCTTCTCCTACGGCGGAAGTGGGTTGGGCACCACGTGACTGTCTTATCACTGCATTAGCCACACAAAAACTTCGGCCTGGCAGAGCAGACTAACTGCCGTGAATGCTATTGTCTGACATGGTAAGTATACTAGCCAAACAGGGATATATACAAACTCCCCATATTGTTTGTAACAAATCAAGTACGAAGACAGTTTTCCCACACCCAGTAATCCCGCAGATAAGTGAGCAGTGCGGATCTTTGGCAGAAACTTCAAACTATCCATCTGTTTTTATTAGAATATTTCTTCTGCATTTTAATAAGCCACGTCTTTTAGCCTGTTTTCTTCAATGTTTAACTGAGCATCACAAACCATAAAACATGCATTTGTATTGGGGCGTTTCGTCTGCTTTTGTGAATATTTATTTTTATGCCATCTTGCCCTACCCTTTCTCCAATTCCAAACAATCTGTTGTCAAATGTGGATCTAAAATCCAGCCACAGCCATATTTGGTTGTTAAGTAGTGTTCGAGTTTTACATCATAAAGGCGAAGTTTTTAATACGCGATTAACTGCAGGATCTCTTGCCTACCTCCAGCGAACAACTTTCTTATTTCATCAAAGTGTTGGTGAGGTAAAAGCCCACAACCTGAATACAACTGATCAGACTTGCCATTTATTGCACAGTCAACCTTCTCAATTTTTGGATCATAAAACGCTTCTGATTCTCTATGAAAAGGAGTTGTTCCTTCAGTAAACAAGAACAAAATTCCTTTAAAGACTTCAGAGACTGATTTAGATGTATGTTCCAGAGAGTGTCTCGCTTGTTTCTATTTTCTGTAGTGGAGTGCAAACTCTTTCATAATAAATAACCGTTTTACTTTTATACTGGGTTAAGATTGTTCTAGCCAGTTCAGGTTAGTAACAACATCAAACTCAAGAGAAATGTCGCTGACTGTGTATTTAGCTAAAGGGTCTTCAGACAGAACAACAGATCGCTAGGATTAAATGTCAGTTCATAAGTAAGTTTTTCTTTTGGTGTGCCTTGGAAATATGGCACATGCGTCTTTAACAGTTCAAAATCTAGAAGGATGCAGAATCTGTTGCCAAATGCTTCTGCTACTGCCTCATCTTTAACATCATCCTTTGCATCCTCCGCTTTAAGCCTGTGCTTGAGGCCGTTTGAGCCTTGTATTCCTTATAAACTTTCTCTTTTCTTTCTTTTTTAGGCAGCCATAGGTCAGAATAGAGGGCGAAAATGTCTGCCTCGCTTAGTACAAAGACTTCTCTGCCCTCCAGTTTAATTGCCATATGTTTAACGATGGCCCTGCCCAAATTAGCAACAACAGTAGCATTAGGATCTGTCGATTTCATATCTATTTTGAATGATAGTTTAGCAGTGCCTGGCATTATAACATCGCCAGCGCCAAGATCAGGGAACTTGACTATTAAAGCGTGTCCAGGCTGAACTGTTGATGGAGTATTTACACTAATTACAGTCTGCCTTATACCCCTTACGCCATGAGGTTTCTTCTCTCTTCTGTATGGATCAAGGTCACAACCGTTATGAGTTTCATTTTTTATAAACAAAAAAGAATATAAATAAAAAATATGGATGAAGATTTTGACGCGATTGATCCTGTTGATGAAGAAGATGAAACAGAACTGGGCCCTTCATTGCGAGAAGAACTTGAAGAGGTGGATCCTTCATTAGAAGTAGGGGTGGCTGCTCCGTTAAGAAGGGCGTCTTACAGAAGCAGAAATTGAAGCGGGAAAAGTAGCAGACCCATTGCGTAGAAGGCCTAAAGGAGGCGGAGCTTCAATCCTTGGAGCTAGACAAGAACTTGAAGGATTAGGTTCTTCACTCCCTACCGCTCGTCGAGAACTATTAACCCAAAGAGTTAAATCATTCTATGCTTCAATAGGATGAGAGCTACCAGCTGCATTTGAACTAGCGATTTTGAGATGGGAGAAGTGGGCAGAGCCGACGAAGGTCATTTGTGTATAAAATTTATGAAGGACGGTAAACAAATGCGTAAAAAAGTTACTGATGGCCGGGACCCATCCGTGTTTTTAACCCCGTCCTCACTTGGGGAGATCCCTATTCGGACCAGAAGGCGATTAAATATTGCAGATTCAAGCAGTCTAAACTAAAGCATAAGGCTGTTAGTGCTTTACAAAACTTGAAGAAAGGGCTACCAACACAATCTAAAATAGAAAACATACCTCTTCAAGAATTAAATCAAACAGCAGATGAACTAATAGCAGATATTGATGCAAGTTTTAATGAGGAGACACAATTAAAAACAATTTAAGATTCTCCATTGCCTATGCGTGACCTCCTGGCTCTTAATGAACGTCTAAAGTCAATAAGGGGCAAACTAGAAAACAATTTGGCAAAACTTGGTGATCTGGATAGAGAGATAGAAGAAGAAAAAAAATAAACTGGCTGATGCAGACGATAACAATTTAGGGTCGGAAGAAAAGGCTAGAATACAGGAGAAAATACAAGAATTAAAGGAATAAGAAAAATTAGGTTAGAAGTGCTGTCTGATAACAGAGAAGAGCTAGCATTATAAACAAGCAGAATTAAAGAAACTATAAACAAAATACTTTATGAAATACAACGCTGGCAGAAAGAATAAGGATTCTGTTCAGAGAGCAGGGATTACAATAGTTAGTATATTAACGGCTGTTGGGTTTGCTATCTCTACACTCGTTTATGCTTTAACAGGTGGTGCGCCAACAGGGCCAGTAGCTCCTCCAACGCCTCAGCCTGGTAAAAGTTGGATTAGAAAACAATTACACCATCTAGCAAACCTATTAAAGAAGTTAGCTGCTAAAGCGCTTGATGCTCTGCCTGGCATAATTGGCAGTGTTGTTAGTTGGGTTTTGTCTACTATAGGCAAAGTTGCCGGTTATATGGCCGACCATCTGTGGACGTTAGGAGTGCTAGCTGCTGGATTAATTTTTAGTGCAATAAAGTATGGCTAATCCAGTAAAAGTTAAAAATACAACGAGGGCTGTCTTTTCGCTAGTGTGACTGTCGTGTGAGGCAGATCAACAGGTGGCGTGCTTTCTGGCTGTGGGGCGCTTATAACTGGATCGTTTTCTTCAGGGCTAGGTACTTTTTTAAAATGGATGGAGCAGACCTTGTGTTTAAGCCTTGATTGTGCCCTACGTTTTGGTCGTCTCCAGCTATGAGGATTTTGTTATTATAATTCTGTATCATGCCAATCTGTAGTCTAAGGTCAGAGGGTAGCATGTATAATCCATGGCCTACAACAAAGTCAACCTTTGACCTAGCATGTGCAAGAACATCTTGATACCTTTGTATGCTGGCAGGCAAATCAACAGCAGAGTTAATAGCATCTTCTAAATTTGGCTAGAAATTGTTTTCTGGCATCAAAGCTGTAGATTGATCTACTATGCTAGACTTGGTCTGTGCTTGTGCCCCTAATATACACCAAACGTATGTCCGTATGGAGTCATTAAGTCTTTGCACTCCTGGCATTGTTAGACCTTCACTTTCATCTAAGATAAATGTTGCCTAAGCATTAGGATGTTTTTGTTCTATGGATCCCAATCGAACTCGTTTGTTTGGTTGAAAAGAGGTGTGGCCAGGCCAGTAGTCATAATTATATTCTCTACGTTTGCCCCACAAATACAATGTGCCTAGCCCATGATTGCGGTCTAACTTTTGTGGAAGAAAAAGAAACACCCGAAGGTGCTGGGGAGGACCCATTAAACGCGTTGTCGTTAGGGAGGGGCACTTGTAGTTCAGTTAGTATTCGTCTGTACTGGTAATAAACATGAAAGATATATACTGACCTTACCAAAAGATTGGGGTGGTTTAAATGGTTTGTATATGAAACACCGCAGCCAGTAGTTGCGCAGTAAATGGCAAAATTTAACTGATTCTGGAAAAAAAACCCATAGGGTTGGATGACCATGCTGATGGCACTCTATCACTCTTTATTGGTGGATATAAATATCTAGTTAGCGGGTTTACAAGTCTAACCCGGAAGCCGTATGATTCATCTACTGCAATGGTTAGTAAACTGAAGTCCAAAGATTTGGGGTTATAAAACGCTCCTACATTGTAAGTGGCACTTTCGTTATATTTAAAAGGTTCCATTTTTAAATAGTTTTTAAAATAGTTATAAAAAAGATGCACATTTATATAACCCAACAAAACAAACGTGTGTTCTTAACGTATCCAATTGTCAATTGGCGCGGTGATTATAGGGTTGCCCTTAAAGAAATTGGTTTTAAAGTTAACTGGCTTAACATATCTGAAGGGCTCAAAATAACTGGATTAATGTTAATGACAAACAAGGCAGTCAAATAAGTCATATACAAATACCAGAAGGTTATTACAACTTTTGTTCTTTAAAAGAAGTACTTAACGAATTTGGCATATTGCTAACAATCAACGAAGCAAACCTCAGAATTACTATACATTTCCCACGAAGAAAGAAGAAGAGTACACTTTCCCTAGAAGCCTTCCTCGAATCTTAGGCTTCCACAGTAGTGCCAGATCTTATAAATTTAGTACAAGAGAAGACATCTGGCAATTTAAAGGTAATAAACCTTCTGATTTTCTCATGAACCCAATGTTGTATGTCCATTTAAATGAATTAAAAACAAATACTAATTTGTTTAATGGTCAGCCATCTACAGTTCTACGAGCACTGCCGTCAATTAAGGCAGGGTTTTGCGATTATCAGTTATACAGGTTTGACGGAAACAGTCAATTTAAAGAATTAGTTGAGGGGCCTATAAATTCATTGGATGTAAAAATAACTAATCAAGATGGAAAACTAGTTGCTTGTTCTGATTTGTTGGTGGTGCTGGAAGCAGAAGAGCGTACTGTAAACCCTTAATTTTTATGCCATGGAGAGAATGTTAATATGCGGGTTCACGATCACCAAATCTTATCTTGCACGTAAGCCCCCATTTTAAAGTAACGATTGCGTCGATTTTAGAGGTTTTGCGTGTTAATTTTGTTTAGAAAACAGGTGTTAATTTTGTCAAAAATCAACATGAGAAGGACGTTATTTGTTTGTGAAAAGGGGGGTTTTCGTGCAAAATAAGATGGGTGAGCTTGAACCCGTATATTAACATTCTCTCAAGACTTCACGTCTTGTTGTCAACTTTCCTTGACTAGATGACAAGACTTCACGTCTTGTTGACAAGACTTCACGTCTTGTTGTCAAGTTTCCATAACTAGACATCAAGATTTCATGACTAGATGTAAGGATTCATGACTTAACTTTCCATGTCTTAATCTTCCATGACTAGACACCAAGACTTCATGACTAGATGTAAGGATTCATGACTAGATGTAAGGATTCATGACTGGATGTAAGGATTCTTGTCTTGATCACGATGAATTGTACGAATTATAAACTGACTTGAATAAGAACTTGGTTGTACTTATAGGATGTCTTAGTTTGATCTTTGGGTGATTTAAGGGTGACTTTAGTTAAGAAGTTATGGTGACTTAAGTAGGAACTTAGAGGTTACTTGATAAAGAACTTGAGGTGACTTGATTAAGAACATAAGGTGACTTGAGTAAAAACTTAAAGGTCACTTGATTAAGAACTTAAAGGTCACTTTATTAAGAACTTAAGGTGACTTGAGTAGGAACTTAAATGTCACTTGATTAAGAACATGAGGTGACTTGATTAAGAACTTGATTAAGAACTTGAGGTGACTTGATTAAGAACTTGATTAAGATCTTGATTAAGAACTTGATTAAGAACTTGGGTTGACTCAATTAAGAACTTGGGGTGACTTGGGGTTGACTTGGGGTGACTTGGGGTGAAGGTGACAAGTGTGTCAAAGTGGAAGGAGGTGTCAAGAAAAGTGGAACTGGTAGGACCACTTGGCATCTGATATTGTGACTGAACAGGATGTGCCTGCGCGCTGAGCGGTGATTCATTGCCTGGCTGGCAAGCAACTACTAGTTAAGCGCGATGAAGAACAGAGAAAGAGGCGGCAGAATGTGTCAGCGCACGCTCGTTAAGAGCAGCAATGCGGTGGGCTCGCGAGACGCGTTTTATCGATTTTTTTGGTCTGAACATACTGAGACACACACAGTCGGTAAACGGGCCGCTCGGCCTGCTGTCTTACTGCGGCGCTATCATTGTGTTGTCTTGTAGATGGCTTTGTAACGTGCTGCCATTATTTTGTTGGGTTATTGAAAGGAACGTGTAATGGATTATACGGCTTGAAGCTTGTAAGTGTGTGCCCTAACAGGTACACACAGAAAGTGGAGAGCCTGAGCATCATATTAGCTGTTTTAGTCATTGTTGAAGGGCTTGCTTGTGAGAGAACGTAGAAATGCGGGTTCTAGAGCGAGCGCCCCGAATTTTTATGATCGGCGGTTGATCTAGAACCCGCATTTCTACGTTCTCTGCTGTAGCACCTTCCACACATTTTGGTTGTTTACACACACACACAGACACAAACACACACACGGGCGCGCGCGCACACACACACAGAGAAATTTTTTCTCCGTTCCGATTGTTTAAGTACTCCCGTTGGGAGTACAAAAGAGCTCATCAGTGTCACATCAAACATGACAGAATAAAATTAGTTACACAGGCAAAGCATCATTGATAATCCGCGTGCATTTAGGCCTACTACAATTGGTGTTGTTGTTTGTTGATACATGAATTTTTTTTTTTTTTTTTTTTTTTTTGGGGGGGGGGGGGGGGTATAAATATAGGCTACACATCATTTCTTGCACTAATAAGTCATAACAAATCATAACAAGCTTGTGGTTGGCGACTTTATGGGCATGGGACGGCTTTACGGGCATTAAAGTCCCCCGTATGATCGCCGGCGACTTTATGGGCCGGCGACAATATGGGCACCAACATGGTCTCTCATCAAAGGCCGTCTTTCTTATTCATAAGCATCAGCATAAAGGCCACAGTGTCTTCAGCATCTCGGTCACGTCCTTTTACAGAGTAGGGAAAGTGTTGAGCTTGTTTCTTGATTTGCACATTTACAATAAAGTCCATTCTATCTGCATGACAAGTATAGGCAAAACAATCAATTCAGGAATGAAAGGTAATATTCAACTTATCAACACTTCGAATTACATAAAGACAGTTGAAGCAACTTCGTATATTTGCATTAATCGGTTTGATGATATTGGAAATAAGTGTTATGGACATTATTGTCAAGTGTTATTTTCAACAACGTTGTTTTATGGATATCGACTTTTTTCTTCTTTTTTTTTTTTAGCGAAATCTGTGCATCGCGTTTCCACGGCGTGCACATACTTTCGGATTTAATCTTTTCATCTTAATTCATTCAAAAAGATTGAAGGTTAGCTTTACTTTCGTCGATTTTACAATCGCGTATAAGATAGTTAGCAGATAGGATAAGAAAGGGAGAACGTTTGTATGGCACACCTGTCCTGTGTCCTGTGTCACATTCTTCCGGAAAGTATGCCGCTGTTTGTAACCAGATGTCACGCAGAGAAACGTTGACCTTGCCTAAGCTGTGATCACTCCCATTGACTAAGTCACAGTCACAGTCAGTTGACCCGGAGAATTCACTGAAGCAAGAACTGGAAATGAGCCAACGGCTGTCCCAACGCCACTGTATATCCGGCGCTTGTGCCACGGTAATGCTGACCGCAGTGTGGACGGGTGTGCCTTGGGCCTTGTGTCTGTTCCTTTCTGGGACAATGGAACTCGAATAAGACGCGGAGAACAGGCGTGTGTACACAACATTAATCCCCTGACCCTGTGAGACTCTGTCATTAATGTGACGCTGAGTGGCATTCTGAGTGGACATACAGAATATTCAGCGGGGAAAAACGGTTCCTTTGTTCTTTTTCTTCTTCTTTTCTGTCTTCTTCTCTTTCTTGTTCTTATGCTTTGAAGTGGGAGAAATGCCACGAAGAGCAGGTGTGGTTATGTTCTAATCAATGAAGGTGAGTTTGATTGTAACAGTGATCACTGTTTGATTGTAACAGTAGTAGCAGTATCGAACTGCGTTTAGCCCACATTGTAGACACCTGTTCATGTCGCTTTCCAAACCTGTGTTATGACTGACACAGTCATAATCATTCATTGACTGGTGATTTATGTGTGCAGTGGCGTACACATTGGTAAAGGGAACAGCTCTTACTTAACCCATTCACAATCTACAAGTTACCGTGCAAGCATTAAATGGACGCATTTTTTTGATGTTCGAAATTGTTGAGTCTCTTTTTGAATGTTGTATAGCGATTATTATGGCCAAGCACGGTGCAAAGGCTTAATTCGTTTCTTTCATATATTTACTTATT
>CM031622.1:62530617-62545617 GCA_018398815.1 Conus ventricosus | reverse complement strand
ATTTTGTGTGAACACCTACAACTTCAAACACCCTTTTTTCGGGGGGGGGGGGACGGAAAGGGGGGGGGGGGGGTAAGCTATGCATGCAAACCTGTGACGAATTTTCATTTTAAGAGTGACACTACGAACTGAATTTTCCAGCTTTAATTTCCTGTAGAAGATGAAATCGGTGGAATTCAATTTAGTGATGCCTTTATGCGAATCTTGTTGTTCTTGTTGTTGTTGTTGTTGTTGTTGTTGTTGTTGTTGTTGTTGTCTTCTATGCCACTTCAGTTTCATTACTCCCATTCTGCTCACTCCACCTCTCCGTCCAAAGCCACCTTCTTGTTTGTTCCGTTGCGTCCCTGGCACTGGAATTCCAATAAAACGTCTGTGGTCCCCTGACGCTACAGCTGACGGTAAGCTAACAGCAATGCACACTCCCTTGAGGTCGTAGCCTACTCCTTCTTTCCCACAGCTGCGCGCATGGCACGTGTTGTCCGTCACAGAGCCAGTTGCATCCACTACAGCTGGCGCGCACCTTCAGCAAAATTCCACAAACGAGAAGATGTTTATCGCACTTACCTGCATGTCAGCTCTGTGACTAACTTTCTTTCTCATAGTGACCAGGAATAGCGCGGACAGAGGCACTGACACGGTTCTCTTTGAACGAGCTTAAAACAGATGATACAATGGTGTTTATTCATTCGTCAGTTAGGAAAAGGTGCATTCTTGTGTTTCATAGCAGAAATCGCATTTTCTTGTTAAACATCCTTTCTTTGCAGTGGATTCCATACTCGGTACATTAATTACACTACACATATTTATGATTAATGGACAACAGTGCTGAAAACGAAAGCAGAATGCTCTGTTTGAGACTTGTGTAAGGATACGATGCTGCTGTTAGTGTAGGGGATCCACGGACGTGGACATGAGGTAGCCCACTAAAGGACCCCCTACACTGTTGCCCAATCAGTCCGGTAGTGTTCAATGGCGTTTGTTCTAAAGGACCCCCTACACTGTTGCCCAATCAGTCCGGTAGTGTTCAATGGCGTTTGTTCTAAAGGACCCCCTACACTGTTGCCCAATCAGTCCGGTAGTGTTCAATGGCGTTTGTTCTAAAGGACCCCCTACACTGTTGCCCAATCAGTCCGGTAGTGTTCAATGGCGTTTGTTCTAAAGGACCCCCTACACTGTTGCCCAATCAGTCCGGTGGTATTCAATGGCGTCTGTTCTGATCAAACATGCACAGGACACCATCTGTTAAGCCCCCTGCTGACGACGATAGTTGGTTAGTCGCGGAACCAGCGCCAATGAGTGTGTCCGTTCAGAGGGCGTCTTGATGTTCATCCAGCGACAGCCCAGGTGAACTCGCCGAGGACCTCCACAACTCACTGGGGGCAGAGACGTGAGAGGACATCGCAACAGAAGTCACCGTCCTGCACGGCATGAAGGACCACCGAATTGATGACATTCTTCATGCTGATCGTTGAAGATAAACCCTTATTCTAACTCTTCATGCTGATCGTTGAAGATAAACCCTTATTCTAACTCTTCATGCTGATCGTTGAGGATAAACCCTTATTCTAACTGCATTGCATTGTGATATGTATTCGTTCACAGATAATCAATATATTGTTGTCCTGGTCTTGTGTTATTCACAAGCAAGAGGGAAATATAGCGATGATTGAAAGCAGAAGAACTGTACAATCTTTCCCTACACTTGATTGAGAATGTCGACTTCATGAACAGCATTTGCTCTTGCTCAAACCCATTCTGGCCACATGAATAAATAAAGAAAGAAATAGATCAAATAAATGAATAAATAAATGGGTAGATAAACATATAAGTAAAACAAAAAATGTGTGTTTTAGTAGCTTATGTTGTGTGATCAAGGAAATCTGTCATCATCATTATCATCATCATCATCATCATCATCATCATCGCAACCATCTTGTTCGTCGTCTTAGCATCAAATTCACCATCGCCGTCGTCGTCGTCGTCGTCGTCGTTGTTGTCGTCATCATCATCATCGTCATCGTCACCGACGTCGTCGTCGTCATCATCTTCATCATCGGTGTCATCGTCATCATTGTCGTCATCATTATCGTCGTCGTCATCGTTGTCGTTGTCGTCGTCATCTTCTTCTTCTTCTTCTTCTTCTTCTTCTTCTTCTTCTTCTTCTTCTTCTTCTTCTATAGGATCCAAGAGTTTCAGGTAAGAGGGTCTCGCAGAGCCTTGTCCGTTCTAAACTGGGCTATGGCTGCGTTGTGTACGGCTCTGCGAGGCCCTCTTATCTGAATCTCTTGGATCTTATTCACCATCAAGGGCTTCGTCTCTGTCTTGGAGCATTCCGCACCACTCCTGTGTACATCCTGTATGCGAGGCAGGTGAACCTCACTGTCCAACCGCAGGCTGAAACTATCCTTGAATTACTCCCTCAGACTGTTCTCTGAACCGGAAAACCCGCCTATGACTGTGTTTTTAACCCTCAGTTTCAATGTAAATTTGAAGAAAAAAAAAAGCAGCTGTATTCCTCCGTTTGGTCTTCGTATACAGCCTCATGCGCAGAATGCAGGTCTTGATCTAGGAGTTGTGTCTGACTTCTCTAGTTTCCAGATAAGCCTCCATGGACCTTTCTCACACCAGAAATCCGCTTTGATCTTGCAGCTTTTCGGAATTATCCACCAGTTCTCAGGCATACAAGGCATTGTTTGCCGATCTCTGTACAAAATTCCATCCTTTCAAAATATATTTACTGATGTTCAAAGTCCAAATATGGAGTGGCTGTGCCAGTCTATTGCCCAGGCACTCCTCAAATATCACCAAAAATTTCGTCATTTTCGTTCTGTTTGCTGTGGCGAACTTGTAGCTTTGGATCTGGCTCTGAAGATAATCTCTCAATCTACAAACAAGGACTTTCTGATTTCGTGTCATTCACTGTCAGCTTTGGAGGCCATGGCTGGCCGTAACCTTCATCAGCATGAATTTCTAAATTTGTTTACCTCTTTCAAAGCGGAAGGTTACGACATTGTTCTTGTTTGGGTTCCCGGTCATGTGGGCATTCGGGGAAATGAAATGGCTGATGGTATGGCCAAGAATGCCACAAGGAAACTAACATATCTATCCCCTGCTCAGATTTGAAACCGAAAGTTAATGATTACGTCAGAGACCTCTGGCAAGAGGACTGGAATACACAGACGTATAACAAACCTTTCCAGATCCGTCCAAACCTAAAACAGTTCCTCTCATCTACCTCTGGTGGTCGCAAAGAAAAAATGGTTTTATGCCGGCTGCACACTGGCCATTCGTACCTTTCAAAGAGTGAAGAAGCTCCGTGTGCATACCATGTCATGTACCATTCACAATGAAACATTCTTTTAGAGTATTGGAACTCGCATGATGTGATACGTAAGCATTTTACAGCAGACTCCATGAACACCTTGTTCGGATATGTTCCACCTGATGTGATCTTTGAATTTCTGAAAAAGATTAACATTTTTATCTGATCTGAGATTTTAACAATAGAAAGGTTTTTAAACAAAAATTCGGGTGTGTTTTAGAAGGTATAGTTTAAAGGGTTGTGTGAATGAATGACTTGTGAGTTGACTTCAACGTAGGTGACAGCCCTGATACGACCCTTTGCGGTCGGCTGGGCTATAAGCAACATGACGTTACTTTCTTCTTGGTCTTCTTCCTCACCATCATCTATCCAATTCCACGTGTTCAGGGTGGCAGGGACACAACACCTGTAGCGGCCGGAGCCACCAGGGTGTGGAGCAACATTAGTGAGGGTGACCTGTCTGCTGTCGTCCTGAAAGAGGATGCCAAACCCCTGTGTCCTGAGAATCTCACCATTGAAGGTACAGCCTGCTGTCTGTGCTAGTATTCTATCGTTTGAGGACACAGCCTTCTGCCTGATATGTCACCTCATCCTGTGGAGGCACAGCAATGTGCTGTATATTTTGTTATCCTATCTTTTGAGGGTATAGCGTTTTGCTTTTCGTGTTACCCCCTATTTAAGGATAATGCGTCGTGTTTTACTTATTATTCCACCATTTGAGGGTACAGTGGTGTAGTTTACTTATCATTCCACCATTTGAGGGTATAGCGTAGTGCTTTACTTATTATTCCACCATTTGAGGGTACAGTGGTGTACTTTACTTATTGCCCCACCCTTTTAAGGTACAGTAGTGTACTTTACTTATTACTCCACCCTTTGAAGGTAGAGCTTTGTGCTTTACTTATTACCCTACCATTTGAAGGCGCAGTGTTATGCTTTACTTATTACCTTACCATTTGAAGGCGCAGTGTTATGCTTTACTTATTACCCTACCATTTGAAGGCGCAGTGTGATGCTTTACCTATTACCTTGCCATTTGGAGGCGCAAATGTTATGCTTTACTTATTACCCTACCATTTCAAGGCGCAGTGTTATGCTTTACTTATTACCCTACCATTTGAAGGCGCAGTGTTATGCTTTACCTATTACCTTGCCATTTGGAGGCGCAGTGTTATGCTTTACCTATTACCTTGCCATTTGGAGGCGCAGTGTTATGCTTTACCTATTACCTTGCCATTTGGAGGCGCAGTGTTATGCTTTACTCATTACCTACCATCCAAAGGTAGAGCGTTGTGCTTTACTTATGATCTTACCTTTGAGGGTACAGTGTTGTGCTTTACTCATCACCTCGTCTTTTAGGGTACAGTGTTGTGTTTTACTCATCACTTACTCTTTTGATAGGCCACAATGTTAACGCCTTACGTATTATTTATCCTTTGAAGGTACAGTGCTATACTTTCATTATTACCCTATCATTTTGAGTAACTGTTTGGTTTGCTTATTACCTTTTACCCAGCCTTTCTTAAAGTAGTCTCGTCATTTATTCATCGCCCTACCTGTTGAAGGTCTAGCGTTGTGCTTTATTCACTGCTCTACCTTTTGAGGGTCTAGCGTTGTGCTTTGTTCATTGCCCTACCTTTTGAAGGTCGAGCGTTGTGCTTTATTCATCGCTCTACCTTTTGAGGATATAGCGTTGTTCTGTACTTGATACCTGCCCGTTTGAGAGTGTAGTGTTGCGCTTCACTGCTTACTTTACCCTTTGAGCATACAGTGTTGTGCATTAGTCACTAATCTACCCTTTGAAGGTACAGTGTTGTGCATTAGTTGCTAATCTACCCTTTGAAGGTACAGTGTTGTGCATTAGTTGCTAATCTACCCTTTGACGGCACAGTGTTGTGCTTTAGTTGCTAATCTACCCTTTGAGCATACAGTGTTGTGCATTAGATGCTAATCTACCCTTTGAAGGTACAGTGTTGTGCATTAGTTGCTAATCTACCCTTTGACGGCACAGTGTTGTGCATTAGTTGCTAATCTACCTTTTGAGCACACAGTGTTGTGCATTAGTTGCTAATCTACCCTTTCAAGGTACAGTGTTGTGCTTTAGTTATTAATCTACCCTTTGAAGGTACAGCGTTGTGCATTAGTTACTAATCTACCCTTTGAAGGTACAGTGTTGTGCATTAGTCACTAATCTACCCTTTGAAGGTACAGTGTTGTGCATTATTTAATCATCTACCCTTTGAAGGTACAGCGTTGTGCATTAGTTACTAACCTACCCTTTGAAGGTACAGTGTTGTGCATTAGGTACTAATCTACCCTTTGAAGGTACAGCGTTGTGCATTAGTTGCTAATCTACCCTTTGAAGGTACAGCCTTGTGCATTAGTTACTACTCTACCCTTTGAAGGTACAGCGTTGTGCATTAGTTATTAATCTACCCTTTGAAGGTACAGCGTTGTGCATTAGTTACTACTCTACCCTTTGAAGGTACAGCGTTGTGCATTAGTTATTAATCTACCCTTTGAAGGTACAGCGTTGTGCATTAGTTACTAATCTACCCTTGGAAGGTACAGCGTTGTGCATTAGTTACTAATCTACCCTCTGAAGGTACAGCGTTGTGCATTAGTTACTAATCTACCCTTTGAAGGTACAGCGTTGTGCATTAGTTGCTAATTTACCCTTTGAAGGTACAGCGTTGTGCATTAGTTACTACTCTACCCTTTGAAGGTACAGCGTTGTGCATTAGTTATTAATCTACCCTTGGAAGGTACAGCGTTGTGCACTAGTTACTAATCTACCCTTTGAAGGTACAGCGCTGTGCATTAGTTACTAATCTACCCTTTGAAGGTACAGCGTTGTGCATTAGTTATTAATCTACCCTTTGAAGGTACAGCGTTGTGCATTAGTTACTAATCTACCCTTTGAAGGTACAGCGTTGTGCATTAGTTACTAATCTACCATTTGAAGGTACAGCGTTGTGCATTAGTTACTAATCTACCCTTTGAAGGTACAGCGTTGTGCATGAGTTACTAATCTACCCTTTGAAGGTACAGCGTTGTGCATTAGTTACTAATCTACCCTTTGAAGGTACAGCGTTGTGCATTAGTTACTAATCTACCCTTTGAAGGTACAGCGTTGTGCATTAGTTACTAATCTACCCGTTGAAGGTACAGTGTTGTGCATTAGGTACTAATCTACCTTTTGAAGGTACAGTGTTGTGCATTAGTTGCTAATCTACCTTTTGAAGGTACAGCGTTGTGCATTAGTTACTAATCTACCCGTTGAAGGTACAGCGGTGTGCATTAGTTACTAATCTACCTTTTGAAGGTACAGCGTTGTGCATTAGTTACTAATCTACCCTTTGAAGGTACAGCGTTGTGCATTAGTTACTAATCTACCTTTTGAAGGTACAGTGTTGTGATTTACATATTACCCCACAGTATAAGAGTACTGCGCTATGTTTTATTCATTTCACTACCATTAACAACTGTGTGCCTTAGTTAAGTATTCTACAATATAAGGTCCTGTGTTTGTATAATACTTAATACTCTATATACGTCATACCATACTTAATACCGTACCATTGAAGGTAATACGCTGTATCTTAGTGATGACCGTACAGATACACTTCTCTCTCTCTCTCTCTCTCTCTCTCTCTCTCTCTCTCTCTCTCTCTCTCTCTTTGTGTGTGTGTGTGTGTGTGTGTGTGTGTGTGTGTGTGTGTGTGTGTGTGTGTGTGTGTGTGTGTGTGTGTGTGTGTGCATGTGTGTGTGTGTGTGTGTGTGTGTGTGTGTGTGTGTGTGTGTGTGTGTGTGTGTGTGTGTGTATCCTGTGTAAGTGTCTGTCTGTCTGAGTGTCTATGTGTCTGTGAGTTTGGAGTTGCGCATGCGCAGGATGGATGTGTTTTTCTTTAGCACTGTGAACTTTCTCTTTAAAATCTTCGTTTTTCAACTATAAACTTTGTTTTAAAATTCAGATTTTTGTGCAGAAATTGTGTAGTATAGTGTATTAAAACTGAGTAAAAGTGTTAAAGCGAGGTAAGAAAGACTGCGTAACAAAATAAAACAATGCTAGTGAGTGAGTTCGTCACCAGTACCAACAAGACAGCCATTTTGATTTTGAACTAGACCGACGAAACCAACACAATGCCAGGACTTTTTGACTCTTGATTTTTGTTGTGAGAAACGAGCGAATCGATACTACAAGGTAAGTACGCAGAATATATTTCTTTCGATGCTCCACGGCTCCATGACAACATAATCGCCAACAAATAAAAACCAGAGCAGAAGAAGCAGTAACTAACTAAGACCAGAGAGGAAGCTGTTTTCGATTCATCCTTTGGAACTGATCGTTTTCACTCCACAGTCCCTGATGGACCGTCCCTGACCAGTGTATACGCGGTGCTGAAGTTGTCAGGCTGCTGATTCACACACAAACATTCACACATGCATGCATGAATACAGCCCAAACTCCATTACACAACATGCATCCGACTCCATACAAATCACAAGGCGCTGAAAATCAGTTTTTTAAAAAGTTCATTTCCCCAGTGTTCCTCTTCTCCCATTTTCATACACAGCACTGGTGGGGTTTATTATTCCGTCTGTTCACAGGTCATATTTCGCTTTATAATCCTCCTCGGGTCAGTTCATCACAAATCATCACGTCCTTCATTCCTCTTCCTTGAATTACAACTGTCTCTGGTGGACATCAAACATATGTTTCCACCTACCCTTTCCGCTGAGTTTCCTCAGAGCATAATTCTATGGTGATCTCCGACTTCGCCTCTTCACGTTTGGACGCATACCAACTATCTCTGGCTGTCTCTGGCTGTTCCTTCCGACATCTTTCTGGCAGGGGGGTATGGCTCCCGTAGCTCACCCGACTCTCCCTCCAGTCACAGCCTCGCCTACTTGGCTACCGCTACCATAACGGCGTAGCTAGAAAACAAAATAAGCTATGATGACTATACTGCACACAGTTAGCAGCAATCCAACATAAACACTTTTACAAAAATTTCGATTCCCAATTTCACGATCGACATGGATAAAATAAAAACAAAGACTGGAACTTTCATAGCTCCTTAAAGTGGTGTCAGATACTTACTCTGTCTGAATCACTCCCTAGCAAAATACATGCATTAGCATGTTACAGACTCATGTCTGTATTAAATGGGCCTGACAGTCGGCGGCCTCTTTTCCATTCTATTAGCGCTGTTGCTCGAATCTCTCTCCACACTCACTTCCAGTGTGTTTAGCTTTTTACCCAATTTTTCTTAACACATCTCACATTCAAAACAAAGGAAGTGACCTGCCCTTTAAGAACGACAATCCTACGCCGTTTCCTTTTCACACATTTAACCCTTCGCTCGCGCTTAACCTTTCAACTACACAGGCACTTAAAATTTTTCTTTCCGTGTGCCTGACAGAAGTATCATCACAGAGAATCAAGAAAATCTACATCACCCCAGTCATGACTGATACCCTTGACAATGTATAGTAGCCTCACAAAACCAACACCAGTACTCCTAGCGTTAATAGTTCTTGTACACTGTACACTGCCACACGAACCGGCATTCAGGGAAATCTTCACCATGAGTGACACTCCGTCCCAAACTTCACAGAACACTGAGAACAGACCGATGTCAGTGATCAAACCGTTGAATCCTCACATTGCCCTTGTGCAACTTGTGACTTGGAGGTTAAATGGGACCAAAGGGGAGTTGCCTGTGAGTCGTGTGGACACTGGTTTCACGCTTCATGTGAGAATATTGGCACAAAATCGAACAGCCGTCTGAATTCGAGTGAAGTTTCATGGCACTGCTTCCTCTGCGGGAAACCAAACTACAGCACCATTTCTTATGACCTGCATGGAGTCGAGCACTCAGAGGGGAAAATTCATTGTCAGATACCACACTGTCTGTCCCACACGAGAGTTCCAGTTCAAACCGATGCATGCTTCCACGCCCACACGGGCAAGCAGACAAGACAAGCAAAAACACAGACCCCTCAGGGTGTTGAATATTAATTTTCACTCTGCAGTTGGCAAGCGAGCTGAGATCCTCAATCTCATTGAGAGTGCTAAACCCGACATCGTAATCGGAACAGAAACCTGGATGGATGGTGATGTAAAGGACAGCCAAGTTTTTCCTGACCAGTACAGACTTCACAGAAAAGACAGAAACAGAGAGGGTGGAGGTGTGTTGGTGGCAGTTAGGGAATCGCTGAAGAGTGCCAGAGCACCTGAGCTGGAAACAAAGTGTGAGATAATTTGGATCAGGATCCACACAAATGAGAGAAAGACCCTATATGTGGGTGCATACTATCGACCAGATGCAGGGGATGCAGAGAGTCTTCAACACTTTAATATTTCACTGAGACGCGCCAGTCACACCAAGGCAAACCTTCTCGTCGCAGGTGATTTCAATTTCCCAGGATGGGAGTGGAGTAGCATGACACTGAAAAAAGGCACCAGGTACCCACGTACCTGGTGCCTTTTTTCAGTGTCATGCTACCACACGAACTTTGCAGATCTACTGAACGATGTAGGCATGGAGCAAGTTGTCCATGAACCAACGCGTCTGGAGAATACCCTCGACGTGGTACTGACAAACTTCCCCACTTGATCCCAAGGTGAATGTGATACCCGGCCTGTCAGATCATGACATTGTATTTTGTGAATTCAGACGAAAGTGACATTGGGACGTCAACCCCAGAGACAAATTGCTCTGTACCAGAAAGCCAACTGGGATAACATGAGAAGTGACATGAGTGACCTTCACACAAACCTGCTGGAGGCAGACACAGACACTCCGGTCGAGGAACTCTGGACCACTTTCAAGGAGAGTTTACATTCCAGCATCAAGACCAATATTCCTCATAAACCGTCAAAACCACAAACGAAGCTCCCATGGTTGACTGCAGACCTGAAACGTCTCATTCGGAAAAGAGACAAAGTGTACAAGAAGATGAAGAAGAATGGCTCTGAAGACCTAAAAACACAGATGCATGCCCTTAGAAGAGAAGTGCAGAGAGAGCTCAGAAGAGCGCACTGGAACTATGTCAGACAACTCTTTGAGCAGAGAGAAGAGGAGAGCACAAAAACCGAATCGTCCAAGCGTTTTTGGACATATGTCAAGCACCAGAGGTCGTCACGCACTAGAATCCCCCCACTCAAGGTCAATGGTAGACTAATAACCGACTCCAAAGAGAAGGCACAAGCATTAAATTCCAGTTTAACCAGGTCTTCAGTGATGCCAAGACTCACACAGAGGAGGAATTCTACAGAAGGTGCTCAATGTCACGTGATGCCTCCCACTACCCAACAATTAGTGACATCACCATTTCCGAACAAGGAGTGAAAACCCTGCTAACCAACCTAAACCCTTGTAAAACATCAGGGCCCGACAACATCCCACCACGTGTGCTGAAGGAACTGGCCAGAGAGATAGCCCCAGTCCTCACCATCATCTACGCAACCTCACTACGTCAGAGTACAGTGCCGATGGACTGGAGAGAAGCCATGGTTACGCCAGTCTTCAAGAAAGGGGAACACTTTGAGCCCAGTAACTATAGGCCTGTTTCGCTGACCAGTGTCCCGTGCAAGGTGATGGAGCACATTGTGGTGAGCCACCTGATGAAACACCTAGAGACAAACCAGATCCTGAGCCCTCGCCAACACGGATTCCGCAAGCATCGCTCCTGCGAAACACAACTCCTCGAGTTTAGTGAACAAATGACGGAGACCATGGAAAGAGGCCTTCAGAGTGACGTGATCGTAATGGACTTCGCGAAGGCCTTTGACAAGGTCAATCACAGTCTTCTCTGTCATAAACTGAGGCACTACGGGGTCAGGGGCCAGATGAACACATGGCTTAGAAGCCTACTCCAAGACCGTCGTCAGACTGTGGTTGTGGACGGGGCATCATCAGACTTCATCCAGGTGAGTCTGGAGTACTGCAGGGCTCTGTCGTCGGGCGTCCCTATTCCTCACATAATTATATTAACGACCTTCCTGAGAAGGTGGAATCAGACAGCCGCCTTTTTGCAGACGACACCCTTCTCCGCAGAAACATCATGTCATCCGAGGATCAGGGCATCCTACAAGAGGACTTGCACCGACTGGAAGACTGGGAAAGCCATTGGGACATGTCGTTCCACCCAAAGAAGTGCAACGTCCTCAACATGACGCGAAGCAGAACGTTAAGGGAGAGCTCCTATACCCTGCACGGCCACACACTGGAGACTGCCAGCTCCACGAAGTACCTTGGCGTGACGGTACAGAGCAACGGCAGCTGGGATGCACATATTGATGCAGTAGCTGCAAAGGCCAACCGCACGCTGGGATTCCTTCGCAGAAACCTGAAGATCGGCTCCACCACCATTAAAGAAAGAGCTTACAAATCTCTCGTCAGGCCCATCCTAGAGTACGCCTCCAGTGTATGGGACCCCCACAAAAAAAAAATTATATCAGCAAGCTCGAGGCAGTACAAAACAGAGCGGAGAGATTTGTCTTGAACAGACACAGATACACCTCAAGTGTCGGAAATATGTTGGAGCAACTAAAGTGGCCCAAACTACAACAACGAAGGGAAAACAGCTAGACTCGCCATGCTCTACAAGATCCGTCACAACCTGGCCAAAGTTGAGACGAACAACCTCATACCAAAGAACAGAAGAGGGAGAGGCCACAACCAAGCGTACTGAATCCATCATGCTGCACTGACTACCGGAAATACACATTCCTGCCACGTACCATCAGAGAGTGGAACCCACTCCATATGCCACAGTCACCGCTCCCTCCCTTGAGGCCTTTGTCTCAAGGATGACCCGAACGTCCTAACAGCTCGGCCCCACCATCAGCCAAAGTAAGGCAAGCGAGGGACTAGGGCTCTGCCGGTCAGGGCTTGACCCCGGGGGCCGCTTCGGTAGCCGGAAAGGCCTGGTCCTGATGCCTGAAACAGCTGATGGCTTCCCCCACCCCCATTAGCCCGCCATCCCCCCCCCCCCTACACCCCATTACCCCCTCCCCTCCCCGCTTTTTTTTTTCATCCACCCTGCTGCGCTCCTCCTCACTACGGTGTCAGAATGGTCAATGTGATGACCGTGGACACCTAACAGGAAGAAGAAGAAGAGTGTCTGTCCGTCTGTCTGTAGTCTAACTGCCTATCTAAGTGTCTGTTTGTCTGTCTGTCTGTCTGTATGTCTGTATGTCTAAGTGTCTGTCTGTCTGTAAGCTTCACAAAGACAGATTGGAAGAACAGGCTCTGCCTAACATATCATTCCTTGATCGATTTTTTTTTTCTTAGTTCTGAGTTCTGGCTGGCTGTCTGGCTGTCTGTCTGTCTGTCTGTCTGTCTGTCTGTCTCTCTCTCTCTCTCTCTCTCTCTCTCTCTCTCTCTCTCTCTCTCTCTCTCTCTCTCTCTCTCTCTCTCTCGGGGGGAAAGTGAATAGCTGTTCTTGAGTGCAGACGTACTACATATTCTCTCTTGTTTAAATCAGAATCGTAGTAAATCGTGACGTTGTTCAGTGCCCATGTTCGGCAGAGGACTGTGGTGAAGTGTCATGTCTTCAGCAGCAACGGATTTCCGATGTGTGTGTGGCTGTTTTGTGCCGGTGTACAACATTTCATGATGAAAAGGGCCCAAAACAACTCGGCTATGCGCGTCGCCATTGTTAAACTTGGACGGAAAGTGGACGGTGTCACCTTTGGACTACTCCTCTCTTACCTGTTCTGGGGCAGTTTGCTTTTACGTTGTGGGGACATTGAAAGCAATCCAGGACCCAACAATCCCCAGTTAAGAGCACCACGAGACAGTCACGGTTGACCAGTGCAGCAGCAAGTTGCAGTGTCAGCCTGGAGAGGCTGAGCGAGTCCACCGCTTCTGCAACCTGCCAGCCCCCGGATCTTACCTTAAGTGATGTCGTGACGACTATGAAAACCACTGGCGACCAGATGAACGCCAAGTTGGATGATGTGAAGAAAGAACTTCGTGAGTTACGCGACGATCACTTGGCTCTGCAAAACAAAACTGAAAGGACTGAAAGAAGAGGTGAACGAGTTAAGAACAGAGAATCAGGAACTAAAAAAGACCAACAACGACCTGTGGAGCGGGACGGGCCGACTGTGACAAGAAGATCGATGATCTGGAGGGGCTTTCCCAAACGCAACAATCTCCTTTTCTACGGACTTACTCGATCAGAAATGAGACCAATGCTCACTGCGAAGGAATGCTCCAAGACCTGATCACCGACAAACTTGGCTTGACAGACGACGTGGAGTTTGACCGGGTGCATCGGCTTAAGGGAAGTCAGATTCTCCCATTATTCCACGGTGCACCTTCTACAAACAGAAGGTGAACATTCTGAAAGCAAAACAGAAAATCCGGGGATCGAATGTTTTCGTCGGCGAAGACTTTTCCAGAGGTGTGAGAGACGTTCGCAGAAGACTGACGCCACACCTAAAGAAAGCTCGGCAGGAAGGGAAAAGAGTGACAATGATTTATGATCACCTGACAGATGACTTCCGCGACGCCCTGATTGTCTCCCTCTACAAGAAACAAGGGAAGCAAAGCCGACTGTGGGAACTACAGGGGCATCTCGCTACTCTCCATTGCTGGAAAGATCTTCGCCAGAGTCATCCTCAACAGACTCATCACTGTTTCCGAGCAGAAACCTCCCGAGGCGCAGTGCGGCTTCAGACCCGGCAGAAGCACTGTCGACATGATTTTTGCTGTCAGACAGCTTCAGGAGAAGTGTATCGAACAAAACATGCCCCTTTACTCTGTTTTCATTGACCTGACCAAGGCCTTTGACACGGTCAACAGGGAAGCTCTTTGGACAGTCCTCGAGCGCATTGGATGCCCACCAAAGTTTGTGAAATGATCAAGCTCTTCCATGAAGGCATGACCGGCCAGGTCCTCTCCAGTGGAAACGTGACGGAAGCCTTCGAGATCAGCAATGGCGTGAAGCAGGGCTGTGTCTTAGCTCCGGTCCTCTTCAACGTCTTCTTCACCTGCATGCTGTCCCCCGCTGTCCAAGACCTGGAGAAGGGAGTCTACTTCCGCTATCGTCTGGACGGCTCCCTCTTTGACCTTCGTCGCCTCACTGCCAAGACAAAGAGCATCAAAGATCTCCTTCAAGAAGTCCTCTTTGCCGATGACTGCGCACTGGTGGCCCATGCAGAATCCGATCTGCAAACGATGCTTGACCGCTTCTCCGATGGCTTCAAAGCTCTTCGGCCTGACAATCAGCCTCGGCAAGACTGAGGTGCTTCACCAACCCCCACCAAACACCAACCCCTCGGCACCCCATCGTCATTGACGACTCCCAGCTTGCGAACGTTGAACATTTCAGATATCTAGGAAGCACCATCTCCCGTGATGGCTCCTGGACAGGGAAGTTGATGCCCGAATCAGCAAAGCAAGCCAGGCGCTGGGAAGACTCCGCAACAGAGTGCTTAGTCAACACAACATTCGGCTGACCACAAAACTGCGAGTTTAAACGCAGTGGTCTTGCCCTCTCTCCCCTATGGGTGCGAATCTTGGACACTGTACCCCAGACACGTCAAGAAGCTGGGAGAACTCCACTGCGAGCTCTTCGCTCCATAGGAATCCATTGGCAGGCCGGTTTCCAACTCGAGGTCCTGACCGTGTAACTACAAGTTGATCGATCCATCACGA